>ML336723.1:0-59788 GCA_005239505.1 Nicotiana paniculata | reverse complement strand
TGTCACTTTAAGTGGAGAAACTCCCGTACCCCTTTTGGGGCGTATAAAAAGGGAGGTGTGACACTGCCAAAGATGCCAAAGATTTGTTTCCAATAAGTTAGGTCGTGTATTTTTAGGTTTGGAAGGGAGAAAATGTGAAATGCCAAATTTGACCTGAGTTAAAGGCCGTTAGTCGCACCTGCGTATTATCCTCGCGCGTGCGGCTCCGCAGATGTAGAATGCTACACACAGAAGCGAGGATGAGAAGATTTTGGACTTTCGCAGAAGCAGTCCATGAAGCGCAGAAGCGCATATGCAGGAGCGGAATTATTCCAAAAAAGTGCCTCAGCGGATGCGGATGGCCCAGCGCAGATGCGATCCCAGTGAAGCTTGGCTATTCCGCAGATGTGGTGTTCTACTCACAGATGCGAGTCTGCTGAAGCGGTAAATCTTTTGCAGGTGTGAGATCATTGGGAGCAGTTTTGCAATTGTTCAACCATTTTTGCTCAATTCCACTCCATTTGGTATCAACTCTCTTCAAGAGTCATTGTACCTGAAAAACTAGCAATGCACACCATAAATCACCTCATTTTATAATTAAAGGGCAAAAAAACTAAGGAGAAGAGGCTAAAATAAGTAGTAAAATCACCACTCATAAACAACCCCAACTTAAAGTTTATCTTGTTCCCAAGCAAATCAAAACTAAAAATTCAATGAGGCTCTACCATTTAAAGCACAATTAGCATCGCTATAAATTTCCAAAGCACATTCTCCAATTAAGAATAACACTTATAGATTTGGTTGGTACTAATAATTAGGCTCAAGCATGTAAATTCAACTGAATAACTCCCTCATTTAAAAACAACTTCAAGAATGCAATGGAGTTTCAAAATAATCAAGTGACAACAACCAAGGCTTAAGAAGTGACTCAAAAGCACTAGTCTACTACATATGCTCAATTTACACAATTCGGAATCTATCAATGTCACCAATCTATCATAATCCATGTGCCCTCACAAGAAAGACAAGTCTCAAAATTACCATATTTACAATAACACAAGGGACAAATGTACAAAGACACTCACTCTAACAAAGAATTTCAAGTGTTACAAAATATCATGCCATAAGATTGACCTTATTTTAATTCGTCGCTTATTCAAGAATATTCGGTTGGAGATCCCATAAGGAATTTTTAAGCTTGTAATGTAGGTCTAGGGAAGGGTAGGATAAGCATTTGGAATAAAAGTGACTACACACTCATGAACACTACTCACATTTGTCTTTCGTTTTGCACTTTTCTTCTTTTTAAACCACAAATCCCTTATTGGCCTCTAGTTACCAACATAGAACCACCTTAAAGTACCTCTCTAATTTTCTCAAGACTCCACACACACACACACACACACACACACACGTAACTAGAGGTCAATAAGGGCTTTGTGGTTTAAAAAGAAGCAAAGTGCAAAACGAAAGACAAATTCATTTGCTTTCTTTTGGAGCTTGAATATCTTTAGACTCNATATATATATATATATATATATATATATATATATATATATATATATATATATATATATATATATATATATATATATATATATATATATATATATTCATTTGCTTTCTTTTGGAGCTTGAATATCTTTATATAAACAACTTTGAGGTATTTGCTCCTACACACAATGTACAACCTTACCAATTTCCAATTAACACCAACACCCCCAAATTAGGCTTTTAGCCTCATTTTTAATTATTCAAGGAGGGACGGGTTCAAAAGAGGGAATTATTTCACAAAAGAGTAAAGATTTGTAATAAGGTAGCCAAAGAAAAGGTTAAAGGCTCAAATGGGTTATACTAGTGATTATATTTATGCAATGGTAGGCTCGATAGGCTAAAGAGGCTTTTTCAAATATCACAAAAAATGCCTAAGGTCATCCTTCGAACCAAACATAATTAACACTAGCAATGAAAAACCAACCGAGCAAGTTTTAGATGATAAAAGTAAACACAAGAATTATTTTTAACAAAAACTAACACACATGGCACATGGACTAATCAAGATGGATCAATTTCACTTCTTAGTAAGAGAAATTAGAGAAATATCATGCCAACTAATGGGTTAAGAGTCAAAAAAATTAACCAAAAAGTTATCACAAAAAATTATCTTCGCCCATGCAACTTACTTTTTCAATTTACAATAAAAATCCGGAGGGGTATTCTTAATTTACACTTCACATACAAGACACTACTTTTTTAAGGTACCAAAAAATCCAAAAGTCTCCACATAACAAAACACCAATTCCCTTAAGAAAGTCGTCACGCCATCCATCATAGGGAAAAGTCACCGGGTTCAACACAAAAATATTCCTCGAAAAAGAACCATAGCATAAAAAAAACCCAAGGATATTTATTGAAAAGTATATTACTACTAAACAGATAAAAACAATATAAACTAAAAACTACTTAGAGAAAATAAAATAAGCACTGAAGGAATGAAAATAAAATAACTAAAAAGTACTAAAGAAAATAAAATAACAAAAGCAACTAATACTAAAGGAATAAAAATAACATAAACTAAAAACCACTAAAGAAAATAAATAAATGAATAAAAATAAAATAGAATAACAAAAGCGACTAATCTGCAATTCTATCCCATCACAACTACGCTCGGCAAAGGCACATGATAAACAATAGTAAAATAAGCCCGGCAAGGACACACAATATTCATAAAATGCATAAGCTCGGGAAGGGAACAAGTTAAACATAAATGTACAAATAAAGTATACTCCCTAAAACCACCCTCAATTAAAAATACTGCAGTGTCCTCATTGCACAATATCAAGATAAAATAAGAGTAGTTTGAGGGTCTCCCTGAGGTCTGCATCAGACTAGCAGACTGTGGGAAAAGTCTAATCACTGCTGTGTAGAGCTCTCGGCCTCATCATCATCGGTAGCATCTATATCAACATTAGCAACACTCGACCAGGCGGAATACTCTTCACTATGATCTTCGTCCTCGACCGGTATCTCCCTGTTCGGCTGCCCCCATTTGAAGATGGCCTTGATGTCTCTCCACATCTTAATCATGAACTTGCCCTTCTTCTTACTTATCTCTTTCTCATTTTTGAATATGACTGAAGATCTACATGTGCCTTGTCCTTATTTCCATAGGCTGCCTCGAGCCTGCCAACAGAAGTTGTCAACTTATTATCAGACTTTGTCTGCTTTTCCTGGAGCTCCATGTAGGTCTTCATTTCTTCCCTGCTAAAATACTCGGGCATAGGCTGGGAGTGTGAGGGCCCACTAGGGAGCTGTGACACTAAGTCATAAATGGATGCAAGCTGACAATTTAGCATCCCAAATGGTCCCACGGCCTGGGTAGTTTGTGAGGAGGACCCCTCACCTGCAGCAATCTCTATTTTTCTCTTCTTGATTTTTTACCACATTGCCTTCTCCTATCACTCTCAATGGGTGAAAGGGTTTGTCCGCCGGTATCAAATGATCTCCATCCCATTTCTCAACATGCGCACACCGGCACAATGGTGTAATCAATGATGGAAATATCAATGTCGAGCCACATTGAAGCACAAACTCCTTTAGCTCTTGAACAATGTAGTGACCAACATTAACTGAAATGCCATAAAGGATGAAAGCAATTATAAGGGCCCTAGTATATGGGACATCACAAGGAGACACTTTGCTCGCAATGATATACAACCACATTTTTGCTTCAGCTGTGAAATAAACACATTTGATGCCCTTTTTCTTTTTAGCCTAGTCACTTTTTGACCTAGAGAACAAAGCTTTAGACTAACCAATCACCATTGTTGCATATATCTCTTTCTTGCATTGGCTCGAGCAAATGATTTTGAAGACCATAGACATCATTCATTTCTTCAACTCCAAATTTCACAATCTTTCCCCTTATTGTAAGTTTATGGTTTTGGAACTGTGTACACCTTAAGTTGGCATAAAATTCCCTAACTCATTCTTCATTGTCCTTGTATGGAGTGAGGACGAAGCAGGTCCAGCTGCTTGAAACTAGCCGGCCATGAAAATCCGGAAGGAGCCGGTCATGGACTTTCTCAAGTTTGAGCTTCTTCGTGAGGAGATCATCATAATACCAGTTTTGGCACTCGAAAGACATGAATCTGTTGGATCATAGTTCAAATCATCAACCACTTCTTCAATTCCGTGATCAAGCCGAGCATTTTCGTTCATGTTTGGGTCCATTTTAAGCTCAAGGTACCTTCGAATATCAAGAAAAAGTTATTTGGGAATAGAATCATGTTAAGAAATTCAAAATCAATGCAATTAGGCCAAAGAATCAAGCCAAATGGGCCCAGCATGCCAAAATTGCAAAGCCACTATTTTTTGCAAAATTGCGTCGTTTCTGCAGATTTAGACTGCTTCTGCGACCAGACTTGTGCGGTTATTGAACCCCTTCTGCGAAATTTCTGCATCTACGCTTTGGCACTTCTGCGATGGAACTTTATGAAGATGCGGTTGAACCAGAGTTCTGGTACGCACAATTGGGCAGCCACTATTTTGGTTTGTTCCAACACCTAAAACTCGTTAATTCAACTCAAAACAATCTAAAACTTTGCAAATTAGTCAAAAATAACATACTGAGCTATTCTAAATTAGAAAATTTCAAAAACGACAAAAAATTTGGAAACAATGGGTTGCCTCCCATCAAACGTCGCATTTATCATTGTGGCACGACGCGAATCAACTTTACCGCTTTTCTCGCCACTTGGACGATATGAATTGGGTACCTAAATTGGAATCGAGCTTGTGACCACGAGAAACGGGAGGTGATAAGTAGATGATCAAGAAAAACTTTAATTTCTTCATTTTGCATTTCATGGCTTTCTTTTGAGGGATGTCATTTTCCGTTCTTCAATTTTCAATTTTCAAAATGTATGGCCTTTGCCTTTCCTCTTTGAAATCCCTCATTGATTTTTGTAGTTCAATTCCTATATCGCCACACAATTCCAATGTTGATAAATGCTTGGAATGTGGCCTCAAGCCTTCGAATTGCAATTCTTCCGGATTTTGACATTCTTTTTTTCCCCAGGACTAGAGTCAATCTCAACCACATCTTCAAATTGTTGACTCTAATTCCATTTTTCTCTTGGCATCATCAATAAGTATGAAGTCAGTTGGAGCATGTTCATTCTTGATTCCTCAAAATAAAGCTCAGTTTCTTCCTCGAAGTTGGACTCTTCTTTACCTGTTTCCACACTCTCAAGTTGGTGGGCATAGTGAGCCTCAACCAATATTTTAATTTGATATACCAAAATGCGGATATTCTCATAATTTTGAGCCAAAACTTGTTTCAAGTCCTCGAGTGCAAAATTGTGCTTCTCCTCATTTCAAGAATGGCCTCCAACATGAGCATCATTTTCTCATTTTGAGCATTTGAGAGTTCTTCTTGATTTTGATCAAGTTCCAAAGAAGAAATTTCGGATTCAACATCTAAGGGAGGTTCTTGGCTATCATTCACTTTCGAGGCTTTTTGGAACTCTAAATCTTCAAGAATTTCTCCCATTTGAAAGTTCAACCTTTCATGTGCCAAATCATTTTGGAGACTAGTTTCTAAAAGTTCCTCCAAGGCCTTTTGCTCTTTGTTTCCTCCTTCAAGGAGGCATTCCATCTTGAGCTTGAACTCTCCATTTTGATCGTGCTCATTTTCTTCCACTTCCATATCCCTATAATTATCATCACAAAAAATAGAATCATCATAGCGAGGGTTCGCGGAAGGGAAGGACAAATAGGCACAATTATCCCAATGACCATTTTGACCACCACACTTATCACAAATACTCCACTCATGGGTTTGAGATTGTGCGCACAATCCCTCCCCGGGAGAATTTAAACAATTTTGACAAGAGTGTGGTCATCCACAATAAGGACAAGGGTCATCAAAGTATGAACAACTACCATCCGACCAATTTTCGTTACATGATGCCGTTTTTCAAAACTAAGAAAATAAACAAAAAACAAATAAGAAAATAAACCAAGATAAGAAAAATAATTACACAAATATTCACAAGTTTGAACCAAAGCACGTACACTTACTTCTGAAACAACCTAAATACGCCAAATTGTTCCCCGGCAACAGCTCCATTTTGATGACGTCCAAATCCACTACTAAAAGTAAATGGACACAGTCGCATATAATATAATTTATCCAACTATGAGTCGGGGTCGAATCCCCAAAGAGAATAATATGTAGGCGATTAGGCGTTTAAGAGAATTATCACTTATTATGCAATGTCGAACATTTAGAAAGGTTTTGAGAAAATATTTATGTCTAAATGAGAAAATGTAAACTAACCTACAAAGCAAGTAAAATGATCAATGGATATAAGCATAGATGTATTGGAACTTACACTCAAGTAACAATCCAATGTATTTCACAATTTTATAAATATGAGCGAGTTTATGTTAATTAGTCTCAGGTAATGATTCTATTTAATTTTCTTACAAATACTAATAACACTTCATAATTGAATTATCCCTAAATAAATTAAGATATTAAGCACACCTGAATATCTCTACAAGTAGTTCAATCCTATCCCTAGGTAGAATCTATAAATGTGAGGGTTAATGCCTCAAAATCTTGTTAATTAATCTTTCGCAACCCCAAACTATCTTTCCCAAAATAAATTCAAAGTAAATGGGCAATTCCTAAGTTTAGCTAATCCCTAAGAATAATTAAAAAAAAATAGTAACTCACTTCAATATAGATAAAAATAATTCAATACATAAGCACAACAAGATATATAATTCACACTTTAAATTTGAATATTCCCAGAAACAAGATTCAAGTGTTGAAAAAAAACTCTACACACGTAGATATAAAATACAAATGAACATAAATAGGTAAGAAATTATCAACCAAAAGCTTAAAATCTTCAAGACCCAAGTGTGTGTGCAAGAAACCTAGCTCCAAAACTTGTGTTCTCTAGTCAAGAGACTCAAAGATACTTCAAAGCTCTGCCAAAGATGCCAAAGATTTGTTTCCAATAAGCTAGGTCGTGTAATTTTAGGTTTGGAAGGGAGAAATTATGAAATGCCAAATTTGTCTAGAGCTGGAGGCCGTTAGCCACACCTACGGAAGAATATGCGCAGGTGCAGCTCTGCAGATGCGAAATGCTGCACGCAGAAGCGGTCCATGAAGCGCAGAAGCGCATACGTAAGAGCAGAATTATTTTGCAAAAGCGCCTCCACAGATGTAGATGGCCAAACGTAGATGCAATCACAGTGAAGCTTGGATATTTCGCAGATGCGTGTCCGATGAAGCGGTAAGCTTGCGCAGGTGCGAGATCACTAGGAGCAGTTTTGCAATTATTCAACCACTTTTGCTCAATTCCACTCCATTTGGTCTCAACTCTCTTCAAGACTCATTTTACCTAAAAATCTTGCAATGCACACCATAAATCACCTCATTTTATAATTAAAAGACACAAAAACTAAAGAAAAGAATAAATGGTAAAATCACCACTCATCAATGGGCCTAAAGGGATGACCAGTGTTGTGATGTGACTGACCTGCACACGAGGTATCACTGAAATCACCTGAACTCCGAGGCCTCTTTCCCTCCCGCTCCTCGCTCTCAAGCATGCAAACCTGCTTCAAATTCCTAGCAATCTCGACCACCTAGCTAAACCTAGCATCTGTCTTAACCTCTCGAGACAAGCTGTAGCGTAGGCCATATTTGAGGTCAACAATGAACCTCTGAATCCTCTATATCTTAGCAAGAACCAACCATACTGCATGAGGAGCCAAATCCATGAATCTCATCTCATACTGAGTCACAGTGATACCCTCCTGGAGTAGCTGATCAAACTACCTACGCAACTCGTTTCTACGAGTCTGTGGAACAAACTTCTCCAAGAAGAGAACTAAGAACTAATGACACATAAGTGGTGCTGCACCGGCTGGCCTGCTCAACTCATAAGCCTGTCACCATTTGTAGGCTGCCCCTGTCAGCTGAAATGTAGTACATGCAACCCCACTAGTGTCCAAAAAACCCAATGTGCGAAGAATCAACTGACATCTATCTAGAATTCCTGAGCATCCTTTGACTCAGCTCCACTGAACTCTAGAGGTTTAAGCATCCCAAACAGCTCCAAACTCTTATGCTCCTCATCACTCATAGGTGGACCAACCTCGGTCTAAGCAACAACAATCGACTGAGCTGGTAGTACCCCCGGTATCTGATTTCTCTGAGCTAGCTACTCTAGAGTACAGGTAGCGGGAGTCTGGGCACCTCCCCCAGCCTGTGAGGTGGCTGGTGCAGTTGGAGTCAAAACCGCCTGAGCCAGTCTCGTGCACACAGTCAAAATCTGGGCTAGGCCTCCTGAAAGCCAGGAATAATGATAGGCGCCATCGGTTCCTGAGCTGGTCCCACCTGCTCAACACTACCCGATACCTGCTTCTTAGCTGGAGTAAATTTTTTCTCCATAGGTGCTACTATGGCTTTAGTATGAAGTCTACCTCGGCCTCTACCGCGACCTCAGCCTCTCATGGCCCTCACTAGTGGTACTGTTGGCCTTTCTCACATGTCCTCATCTGTGAGAGAATAGAAGAGTCAAGTTTCAAGCTTCAGAAATAAAAAATCTGCACAATAAGAATGCAAGAAAGTGAAATTCCTTAATAGTTTTGTAGCCTCTCGAAGGTAAGTACAGACATCTCCATACCAATCCGCAAGACTCTACTAAACTTTCTTATGATTCGTGAGACCTAAGCAACCTAGTGCTCTGATACAAACTTATCACGACCCAACTCTCACCGGAGCAGCGACGACACCTAACACTACTTTCTTGGAAAGCCAATAGTCACATAATGACTAAACATTTGAATAAACATGGTTTAATAAACTTAACAACAGAAATATCATAATTATCTAATGAAAAAAATAACAATACTGCTACAACCATCCCAAAAATATGGTGTCAATGAGTACATGAGCACTAGTGAGTATCAAAATATAAACCAATCCTCAATACAACTATCTGGACAATAGAACAATAATTAGGGATATAAAAGAAAGAGAGTCAAGGTCTGCCGACGACATAGCAGCTAGCTCGAAGTCTCCGAAACACTTGTACCAACACATCTCTAGCAATTTCCACGTCCAGATTTACCTGGATCAGCACATGAAGCATAAAGTGTAGTATGATTACAATCGATCCCATGTACTCAATAAGTAATAGAACTAACCTTAGGCTGAAAGCAGTGACGAGTTCAAAAGAAGACAGTTAGAAACCAATATTAATGACAACACAAATATAATGATGACAGTAAAGATAAGTAATTCAAAGGAATTATCATAATTAGCTCGTTCACAGTACATGAATTTAGACATGCTTTCAAGTATAACAATTTAAAGCCCAATAATGATAAGAACATTTCATGTACCAGCTAGCATAAGGAATGATACATCTCTATGCCTACATGTCAAGTATGAATGTCAAATTAATGATTTCATGGTGGTATTCCCAGGTGTTCTCACTCTCAACATACTCAAGTTGTTAGTCTCAAAAGACCAACTCATTACCCAAACACAATCACTCAGGATTGTACATGTGCCTTGCATCGATGCCCCTTACCAAAGCACGTGTATGTATATCACTATGCCTGCACTACTGGTATGTCAGAATCCGAAAGGGCGGATCCTACCTAAGCACTAATGAAAAGCCAATATGGCCTGCTGCGGCATGCATCCCGATCTAAATAATAATAAAGCCAATATGGCTTGCTGCGGCGTGCATCTCGATCTAACTAATAATAAAGCCAATATGGTCTGATGCGGCGTGCAACTCGTTCCAAATTACACTCTTAACACGGCTCTAAGGCCCACCTCAGCCATGAACCTCTCAAGTCTCAAAGGATCAATATCTCATATCACTCATACCAATGGCACCACATACGGAAACACAATAACAACATGCGACATAACAGTAAATGATGAATAGAGACTGAAATATGATATGCAAATCAAGAATCATGACTGAGTGTATAATTATAGTTAAGTCAGATAACTCAAAACAATAGAAATAGCCTTATTAAATCTCAAACAACTAACCACATAGCCTAAATATGATTTTTAGTATGAATCATAGCTTAGTAAATCTAACGAGTAGGGAAAACACAAATAAAACAAGGTATGATAGCAACATAGTCCAAAGGTCAACCCGGTGAACGCCCACACGTCTGTCACCTAGAATGTGCGTCACCACAACAGATTACAAACAATATGGTTCCTGATGGTAGACTATAATTCCGTATTTTAGTCTCTTATTGCACTCTAATTCATTGCATTTTACTTGTATTGAGCTTTAATTGGTAGTGTTTTGCATTTATTGTGTGTTTTATGCATTGCAGGAGTGATTCCGAGTTATGTAGATGTTGTGGAGCTAATTCGAGCTATTTGGAGCTTTGAAATCTGAGTAAAAACTGAAAGCATTAAGCCAGGATCGTGTTCGAGGGTCGAAGGCCACGTTAGGACATCAAAAATCAAGTTTGGAGCCGTACTCTGAGAAATTTGCACTATTGCGGTGCGTGGGGTGGCGCATGGTGCGCCACAGTAGTGCAATTCCTACTGCCTGAGAGATGTTGAGCTCTCTAGATTCCTCCATTAATTCCCTGCATGGTGCATCTCCCCATGCGGTGCGCCTGTATATTGTTTCTAGAGCAATTGTCCTATTTTGGCTAGGAAAGGGTGGTTTCACCTTGGGCCGACCCTACTTGTTATAAGTACATGGAAAAACATTATTTTCTGTACTTTTGACATACTTTTGACCTAAGGAATCTAAGGAGGAGTTGGAAACACAAGCACAAGGATTTTATCATTCCGTCCTCACTCAATACCTGAGCTTGGATTGAATTTATATTTTCCTCTACTTGAATTATATTTGTGATGAATTTCTCCATGTCTATGGAATAGTTCCCTTTAGGGTTTGATGGGTTTGTGTATTGATGATTTTATGTGGATTACAACTCTAGTTTTATGTATTGAAGCATTTTTGGATAATTTAATTTTTGCATCGATACTCACTTTTCATGTAATCGAGAGTGGCAGAACTTGTGATATCTTCGCATTATATTGTTGGTTTAGTTCATTAATTCTTCTTAGTAATCGAGAGATGATAGTTGAATTATTGATTAAACCTAGTTAGGAGGACAATCGAAAGAGGTTCTCTTAAAGACCAATCCACTACGCATTCTTGAATATCTTCACAGAGCTTAATTTGGTTCATCTTATGAGGTTGAAACTTAATCGAGAGAGGAGTTTCTACTGAACGTTTGAACTAATAATTGTATGAAGTCGAGAGACTCTCTTGAATAGTAGAAGTGAATTAACTAGAGTTAGATCACGAACTATTATCTTGCACCTATCCTATCAAAACCCTATCTTCTCCCACAGATAACCTTCTTTGTTAAATTTATATCTTGATAATCACTAGTAAATAACATTAGATTCCTAGTTAATTTTAGTATTAACCATATAAACCTCAATTGTTGATCCTTGGGGATAGAAATCGAGCTAGAAACTACAAGAATACTGTTTAAATCCAATCCATGTGGATACGATATTATACTATATTATCTTTGATTAGTGAGCATAATTTAAGTGTGTGTTTTGCACTCGTCAATTTTTTGTGTCGTTGTCGAGGATTGGAAATCAATAGTGATTGAAATCATTTGTAGTGCTATTTCAGGAATTTTTTCTTTTTATTTTATTTTTTCCTCTTTACATTTGGTGCTATTTGACTCTGAGCAGGTTACAGGTTAAGATTCGTGCATGACTTGAGCTTGTGCGAAAGAAGTGATACCATACAAGCCAGAGATATAAAAACAACTATGACAGCTGAGGAAGGAAAGAAATCTTACCGAGACATTAGAAAAGGTTGGACACTCCTCAACCGAAGAAAGTATGGCTGGAAACGTTGATGATAATGTAGATTTGTTTGCAAGAGAGGCAGCCCAACAATGAGAAAAAGTTGCACGGGATGTTGAGGAAGCAGCTATTAGAGATGCACAAATTATCTATGAAGAAGAGAGGGCTCGGAGAATTGCTCAAAATCAACCCTTGTCTGCAGACCAGTTCGGAAATATAGCTCCCGATCCTGGGAGAACACTGGGCGATTATGCTAGACCGGTCTACGATCAAGACTTATCAAGTGTTATACCACCTCCAATTGCAGCTAACAATTGCGAGTTGAAGCAAGGGTTGCTTCAAACTATTGAGAACTGCCACAAAGTTGGATATAGATGAACCTGGTTCATTTGTTGATCAGAAGTTGTACAGGGGAATGATTGGTTCATTATTATATCTCACTGCTAGTAGACCTGACATTGTTTTAAGTCTAGGCCTTTGTGCAAGATTTTAGGCAAATCCAAAGGAATCCCACTTGACTGCTGTCAAAAGAAACATGAGATACCTAAAAGGCACCACTGATCTTTGTCTTTGGTACCCAAAAGGTAGTAATTTTAATCTTGTGGGATATGTTGATGCTAACTATGCAGGTTTTCTTGTGAATAGAAATAGCACCTTAGGTATGACACATTTTCTTGGCTCATGTCTTGTGTCTTGGGCCACCAAAAAGCAAAACTTTGTGGCCCTATCTACTGCTAAAGCTGAGTATGTTGTTGTTGCCTCATGTTGTGTTCAATTATTATGGATTAAACAACAATTGATGGACTTTGGAATCGATGGTGGTTGTATCCTTATCTTTTGTGATAACACTAGTGCAATTAGTATGACTAAGAACCTCGTTCATCACAAGAGAACTAAGCACATAGATGTTAGACATCACTTTTTAAGGGGCAATTATGAGAAGGGATTGATAACTATAGAGTTTTGTGCTACTGATAAGCAGATCGTTGACATCTTTACAAAATCACTGAGTAAAGAGAATTTTGAAAGGAACGGGTTAGAATTAGGGATGATTAAGATCATCTAATTGAACCAGTTCAGAATGTACATGAAAAAAAAATTAAAAAAAATTAGGTTAGAAAATCTGAAAGTTGTGTAAATAACTAGATTAATCTTTGCTCAGTCTCATACTGTAAATAGTATACTTTGTTCCATGTGTTAATATGACTCACTGATCTCTAATGAAATTTTCTCTATTTTGGAAAATTGAGACATGATCAAGAGGATTTTTAGTGAAGAACCCAGTTCATCAGTGTTGGTTCATCTAAAAATGAGGTATGTGTTCTACACTCTGCACAATTTGAAATACTAATATTTAAATCATGAACAAAAATTTACCCAAGTCCAAAATCTTCCAAAGCCTATCTAACTAAAATTTAAACCAGTTCTGTTTCAACAAAAGAATCCTCATCGAATTAAAACACCTAGATTCTAGGAAGCTGTAACCATAAATTCGAACTGAAAATTGCAGACTGATTAGACTTCTAATTGACTACAAAAAGCTGTCGTTGTGTATTAATTACACTTCTCCTTTAAAACCCACGTCATCATCCTTGTAGATCCCTCATTATTTATGCAAACTATTGAAACCTTCTCTCTTCTCTTTGCCTTATAAATTCATTCACGCCATTCTCTTCATCACAGAACCATACTCAAAATGACCAACCCAAGTGATAATCCTGGAACTCCCCCAACGCTTACCCCTTCTTCTTCTTCCACAAACCCTCAACCTAGCACTATCCCCAACCTAGGAGAAGGAGAGTAAAAATGATTGCTCGAAAAAATGTGGCTAGCGGTGCGCTCTTGCGAAAATTAAATATCCAGCTCCAAGCAAGCCAAGACCAAGATTCCCAAAATTCTGATGACTCCTTCAAATCGGCGACTGAGGGGGAAGAAATTGGGTCTTCTGATTCTGAACAGGTAACTTTTGTCCCAAAACCCTCCTCTAAGGTCATCTTTGAGGTTGCTGAAAATTTAGACACTAGGTTCATATTGGTTGGGTCGGTGGTAGATGTGGAAATTCCTGAGAAGAGGAGGAGATGTGGTAAAAATAAAATTGGAAAAGGAAAGAAGAGTGATGGAGTACGGAGTGAAGAGAGGGGAAAAGGGAAAGAAGTGGCTGATTTTTCATCCACCTCTGAAACTGTTAGAAGGGCTATTTGTGATGCTGAGCCAAAAAAGGTAGAAGAAAGTAGCAAGAACGCAGGGGGAAGTGGATCAGGAGAAGCCGCTAAAGGGATAGTGAATCTTGGAAAGCAAGCATATGAACCTGGTTCATCTGTTGAGGAAACATTGGCGGATCTCTTGAAAAAGATAGGTGACAGTTACAAAGCTAAGAAGAAAAGAACTCCTAAAGCTAGAACCCCTAGTACAACAAGAGCCAACAAGAAAAGAAAAGCTTCTCCTTCTGAGACTTCTGATATTCCTCTTCCAAGAGGAAGAACTACAAGGAGAAAGCTTAAGCAAAGTGAGGACGATTTGCAGAGAGCTTTATAGGAGAGTAAGAAGAAAAGAGTGGAAAAAGGGAAAGAAAAAGTGGTTGAGGCTGTTAAAGTGGATGAGATGGACCTGGTCCATCAAAGTGAAAAAGTGACAGTTGAGGTAGAGGTTCATACCCCTAATCCTAACAAAGCCAACACTTTCTCAAATAAGTCTTCATCTGTTTCTAAGTCTGCTGAACCCTCTATCTTGGCTAAACGAACCAGGTCTACAGTGAAAGCCAAGAAAGTGAAAATTTTTGACGAAGAAGATTGGAGTGGTGAAGAGGAAGATGAGTCTGATGGTGAGAAGGACAAGCTGGCGAAGTTTGGAAAATGAAAAATACCGAAGGGGAGACTTTTGAAGGACTTGGAGGAAGAAGGGATGATCATGGTGCTGGAGAAACTTGACTTACAGAGGTGGAAGGACATGGTCCTTCGGCTAGATGGAAGACTAGCAAGGAATGAGATTGTGGAATTCATGGCCAATGCTGAGGTAAAGGATAGCAGAGTCACCAGCTTGGTGAAAGGGGTTCAAATTTCCTTTAGCTGGGTGAAATACTTGGTATACCCTCTGAAGGTTATGATGACTATACAAGGCAGAAATGCCCAAGTCTGGACTCTCTTCCAACCGCCCTGGTTATCACTACGAAATTCTATGATAATGAAGCAGAAATTGAGCCCAAGGCAGTTTATAAGAGTGAAATGAATCCACCCCACAAGGTGTTATTTGAATTCATCAACAAGTGCGTGCTGCCCAAGCAGGAAATGAGGCATATTTCCAACTACATGGACTTGGTCTTGATGGAATATCTGGATAGTGGGAGGCAGATTAACTGGTCTAGGTTCATCATTCAGCTTGTGGACAGGGTTGTCAACTGCTCCAAAGCCCATGCCATTCCTTATGGCTTCATTCTCACTACTGTTCTTGCTCATTACAAGGCGTCAATGAAGAAGTCAGAGATGGCCACAAGCAAAGACCATTTTGGGATCAATACTCTTCTTGATTGTGATTATGAGATACATGCCACTCCAAATGAACCTGGTTCATCTAGAAAGACACATGTTAACAGCAAGGTCAGAGCCCTAGTGCAGGAGAGTGGGGAAACGGACGCAGAGATAGCAAGGGTGAAGACTCGTTTGGCTGAGGTTGAATCTGAGAGAGATGCTCTCAGAGTTGAGCTTACAAAGGAAAGGGAGAAGAATGAGGGAATTCTTCAAGACATGTTTCACCTTCTCCAAACCAAAAACCAAGCCCCAAGTTCTTCCAAGCCTTAATCGTCTAGCCTGCCTAGAACTTTCAGTGACCTAGATTCAGGATGTTTTTTTGCTCATGTTTTAACTATTTTTGTTTCATTTTGTGGATTGTGGCAGAATCATATTCTCTATCAATGAAGTTTGATGCTTCTGTTCTTATTCATTGTCTATATTTCTTTGATAGCTTGAATTCTTAGTTGATTATTGATGATTTCCATGAATTCATTTGCAATTGCCCTAGTGGCCATGAGTGAGTTTTAAGTATCTGGGATTCACAAATCTTTTTGCAACTTTTTGATGATGCCAAAAGGGGAAAAAATGGTTGTGCTATAAACAATGATATTTATAACCTAATGACCCTGGTTCTTCATGATAAGTTCTTAATAATCTAATATGTGTCAATGTTGGATTAAGTTGAAATAGACCTAAGCTTATGGACGCACACAATTTGTCGTCATCAAAAAGGGGAAATTTGTTGGCCCAAGAAAGAGAATAGTTTTGAAGATTGACAAAGGAATTCAGAAATGAACCAGGTCCATCACTGGTAGACATAGACACAGGCATAGTGAAGTCATGTGAGATGCACATGCAGGAGATAAGAAGGATTGCAAAAACGATAAGGAGAAGGACTCCTTATTCAGTAAGAACAGTATCCAATATAAGAAGGGATTTAGGAGTTGATATTGACTAGAACTATTCAACCAAGGAAGAGTAGCATTAGAAATATAGTTAATTCTTATCTACTAATCCTATATATTGCATAATATTCTTATTGTACAGGCATGCACAAAAGTAGAAGTAGCACGTGAATTGAGAGCAAAATAGCAAGGCAATTTTGCAAGCAGTTCGTGTGAGATTTGAGTGTGCAAACCTGAAGCTACTTGAACCAGCTAGAATAACCAATTTCAACTGTTTGTCTTTTAGTCTAGTTTATTTGTAGTAGGTGGTTTTATCTTGTACCTTTCAGCTTTATCTAGAAGCATCTGTATTAGGTACTTTGTGTTTTCAAGTTAGAATTAACTTGAAACTGTCGCAAACAGTTAGAGGTTGGTTTGCTACAAGGGATTAGAGGTAATCCTAGGTTTACAAAAGAGTTTTGTAAATGCAGTTTTGGCTCACTGATTTAGTAAAGAGTTTTGGGAAAATCCTACTGGGAAGTAGGTCGTGGTTTTTTCACCTTTTGAGCCAGGTGTTTTCCACGTAAAAATCTTTGTGCTCTTTAATTTCTGTACTTATTATTCCGCAACAGCAGTAGTAGGAACACATAGAATAATCAAGTCCTTCTATAATCTGTGCACGCGGAAAATTGGACACCATACAAATAACCCCCCCTCTTTGTGGTATTGAAGTATAAAACATCAAATATGAATTTGAAAATGCAGTTCCTACGCATGGGAGATCGGTAGTAGATTATGCTAGACCGGTGTATAACCAACAATAGTCTAGTGTGAGGACCCCGCCCATCGATGCAAACAATTTTGAACTCAAATAGGGAGTCATCCAGACCATTCAGAACAACTGCATTTTTAGAGGCAAACCCAATGAAGACCCCAACAACCATCTGATGGACTTCGATGAAATTATGACACATTACTCTATAGTGGAGCACAACATGATGCTATCTATCTCAAAGCTTTCCCTTTTTCACTTAAGGATAATGCAAAGCAGTGGTTGAGAAGTCTGCACACGGGGTCAATCCGTACGTGGGAGGAAATGACTACCAAGTTTCTGGAAAAATACTTCTCGGCTGCTACGACTGGGAGGATGAGGAGGAGATTCACAATTTCAGCTAAGGTGAAGGAGAGACACTGTTTGAGGCATGGGAAATATTTAAAGAGCTACTGCGGAGGTGCCCTCACAACGGAATGGAGCAATGGATGCAACTTCAGGACTTTTGGGAGGGTTAAACCCGTCGTCAAGAAGATTGCTTAATAGTGCAGTTGCAGACCCTCTAATGAAGAAAACTCCTAAAGAGATTATCACTATTTTGAATGAACTATCTAAAGATGCGGAACAATGGTCCACAGATCAAGGGGATCGAAGAAAATCATTAGGGGTGCACCAAGTAGAATCATTTGTAGCAATGCAGGCCCAAATTGCAGCTCTGGCTAAGGAGGTCAAGCAACTGACGATGGCTCAACTGCAAATTTAACCACAGGTGGGATGTGACATCTATGGGTTGGGACACCCTACACATGAGTGTCAATCTACAACTGAGGAAGTCAATGATGTGGGGAACTTCAATAGAAGAAACTACCAAGGTGGTAACAACTATAATGCTATGGGTCAAAGACATCTGCGTTTTTCATGGAGTTCACCTAATGGGAGCTTGAACTCATGGTAGTAAAATAATCTCAGGACCCAAGTGTTGGATCAAGAATTTGAATGGTTTTGAAGATTGACAAATGAACTCAGAGTTGAACCAGGTCCATCACTGGAGACATAGACATGCAGAGTTAATGGCACGTGAGGTGATCACAAACAGGAGATAAGCACAATCAGTGATCTGAAGATATATCTCCTGATCGAAAAGGTTGCAAATTGATAGGGAGATGGACTCCTTATTCAGTAAGGACAGAATCAAGATAGAAGAGGATCTAGGGAGTTGAGATCAACTAGAACTCTTCCACCAAGGAAGAGTTGCATCTGAATTCTAGTATATCTCCTTTTCTACCGTTCCTATATATTTTTAAGTGTTCTTATTGAACATGTGCGCACAAACATAGAAGCAAAACAAGAATTGAGAACAAAATTACCAAAGCAATTTTGTAAGCAGTTCGTGTGAGAATTTCCTGTGCGATTCTGAAGCTACTTGAACCAGCTAGAAGAACCAGTTCCATCTGTTGTCTTTTAGTCTAGTTTATTTGTAGTAGGTGATTACAAAGTGTATCTTTCAGCTTTATCTAGAAGCATTTGTAATAGGTATTGAGTATTCAAGTTAGAGTTAACTTGAAGGTTGTCGCAAATAGCTAGAGGCTAGTTTGCCACAAGGGGATTAGAGTGAGTCCTTAGGTTTACGAAAGAGTTTATTTTGTAAATATTGTTTGGCTCATTGATTTATTGAAGAGTTTGGGAAAATCCTACTGGGAAGTAGGTCGTGGTTTTTTCACTTTTTGAGCCAGGTGTTTTCCACATAAAATTGGTATGTTCCTTTATTTTCTGCAATTATTATTCCACAAACTGTAGGAGTTGGAACACATAGAAGAACCTGGTACTTCTATAACTACTGCACGCGAAAATTGGTCACCACATAAATCACCCCCGCTTCTTGTGTGGTATTGACATAGATAAATAACAATTGGTATTAGAGCGGGTTATCCTTGAAGAGGCTAACACCTTAGGAAAAGATCAAGATGAGTGCACCACCTGGGAACTTGGAAGGAAAATCAACTACTAGGCCAACATTCTTCAATGGTCAGTACTACTCCTGGTGGAAGAAAAGGATGAAGGATCACTTAATTGGAGAAGACTATGAACTATGGGACATAGTCACTGACGGTCCTTTGGCCACCATGAAGAAGACTGCTGAAGGAGTAGATGTGACAAAGACAAGAGTTGACTGCACTGCTGAAGACTTAAGAAAATGGGAAAAGAATGCCAAGGCCAAGAAGTGGTTTGTGTGTGGACTTAGTCTAGATGAGTACATTAGAATTCAAAGTTGCACCACTGCCAAGGAAATTTGGGACACTTTGCAAGTGGCTCATGAAGGAACTGCACAAGTGAAAAGATCCAGAGGTACATTACTATATTCTCAATATGAGAATTTCTCTATGGAGGAAGAAGAGACCATCCAAGAGATGTACACTAGGTTCACTACTCTGACAAATAAACTAAAATCTCTTGGAAGGACAATCCTTAAAGAAGACAAGGTTGAAAAGATTGTGACAAGGGTTCTGCCAATCTCTTGGGAGAGTAAGATCACTGTTATTCAGGAATCCAAGAACATGGCAACCCTCAGATTGGATGAGCTAATTGGAAATCTCAATGCCTATGAACGTAAAAGGCAAACAATGACGATGGATGCTCCCAAGAAGGAAAGAAGTCTGGCACTGAGAATCACTGAGGGAACAGATATGGAGGAAGATTAAATGGATATGATCAACAAGGAATTCAGAAACTATCTCATTAGGAAAAAGGGCATCTCAAGAGATGGAAACTACAACAAGGCAAAGGCACCAGAAAAACCCACCAATGAGGGATGCTACAAATATGGAAAAACTGACCATCACATCAAGAACTGTCCTCAGTTTGAAGTTGAATGGAAAGGAAAAGATCTGAACGAAGGAACCGGAAGAAGGAACTGGTTCATCCCAAGAAAAACACAACATCAACAAAAGCTAAGGTTGTTGCTTGGGAAGAAAGTTCAGATGAAGAATCAGATGATGAAGATGGAGATGAGCAAGCACTCATGGAAATTGGTGAATCAGATGAGGAACCAGAGGTAATTATATCTCATCTCAAACACAATATTAAGTTCCTGTCCAAAGAAAAACTCTCTTAATTATTACTTGACTTCATTGATGATTCTGAAGAAATAAATAAAGCAAAAGAATAGCTGTCTAAGGAGTGTGTAATGTTAAAAGCAAAGTGTAAGAACCTGGAGCTCAGAATAAGTGAATCTGTAAATGAAAATACTACCTTGAAGAACCAGGTTCATCCACTTGAAACTAAAGTCCTAGAGTTAAAATCTGAAAATTTAAAATTAAAACTAGGAACTAGCAAAAAGACAGCTGACAACTCTCAACTCATATAAGAAGAAAATGTAGGCAGACTAAAGGATGAGTTGTATAATAAATATGAACAGATAAGAGTGCTAAAAGAGGAACTTGGAAAGGTCAAACATGAACTGGATCGAACATGCAAATGGAATAAATCTTCTGATGCCTTGACATGGCTTCAAGAAAATCACAGTAGCAACAGAAGAGGACTTGGCTTTAGGAGTCAATTGCCTAAATGGGATCCCAAAAGTAAGTACCTCACATTTCCTGAGAACAAAATCTGCACCCACTGTGGTAAGACAGGTCACTACAAAATTGAATGCAATGCAAAAGAGCAGGTCAGTCAAAGGAATAAAAGTTTTGTTCGAAAGAAAAATTGGCTGCCAAATTGGGCCAGAAGAATCTTATTTAATCCTTTTTCTCATAGAGAAGGACAGAAAATAGTTTGGGTTCTTAAGACTAACCTATGATTTTCTTTTGTAGGTTCAAGTGAAAGGGAGCAGTCAAATATGGTACTTGGATAATGGTTGCTCAAAGCACATAACAGGGAACAAGGAACAGTTCCTTTCACTTGAAAACCTCAAAGTAGGAAATGTCTCCTTTGGAAATGGGAATAAAGGTGAAATTATTGGGGTTGGTAAGGTCGGTAAGGATGACACACGTTCCATTGAGAACGTTTACTTGATAGATGGCTTGAAATATAGCCTAATCAATGTGTCACAACTGTGTGACAGAGGTAACCTGGTTGCATTCACTTCTACAAAATGTTTTGTGATTAATCTTATCACTGACAAGATATTTTTGCAGGGAAAAAGAGTGAATAATATCTATATCATAGACCTGTCCACACTATCAGAAAACAAATTAACTTGTTTGAGTGTGTTGGACAGTGATCCCGTCCTTTGGCACAAAATACTTGGACATGCAAGTCTAAGTCAACTCAACAAACTAGTCTCCAACGACCTAGTGATAGGTCTCCCTAACATTAAGGTCAAGGAAGACAAAGTTTGTGAGGATTGTGCAACGGGGAAGAAGGTAAGGTCCTCGTTCAAAAACAAGAAAGTAATAAGTACCACCAGGACGTTGGAACTGGTTCATATGGATCTATGCGGTCCTATGAGAACATTAAGCAAAGGTGGTAAGAGATATGTAATGGTGCTTGTTGGTGACTATTCTAGATTTACCTGGACATTGTTTCTAACATCTAAAGATGAAGCATTTGACATTTTTACTTCTTTTTTTAGAAAAATACAGAAACGATTAGGAAATCAACTTGCGTCAATAAGGTCTGATCATGGCACTGTATTTGAAAATGCAAAGTTTGCTGAATTTTGTGATAAACATGGCATAGATCATAACTTTTCTTCCCCTAGAACTCCACAACAAAATGGAGTTGTTGGAAGAAAGAATAGAACCCTTGAAGATATGGCTAGAACCACGCTTCTTTCTAGTAAACTACCTCATAGATTCTGGGCAGAAGCAATAAACACTGCATGCTACATCATAAATAGGTGCAAGAATAGACCACTTGTAGAGAAGACTCCTTATGAGTTACTTAAAGGGAGAAAGCCCAATATATCCCATCTTAGGGATTTTGGCTGTAAGTGCTTTGAGCACAACAATGGCAAAGACTCCCTAGGTAAGTTTGATCCCAGAAGTGATGAGGGAGTATTCTTGGGATATTCTTCACATAGTAAGGCTTATAAAGTGTATAACAAAAGAACTATGTGTGTTGAAGAGAGTGTGCATGTTATTTTTGATGAAACTAACATTCTCTCTGAGAGACAGAAACAAGTAGATGAAGAAATTAGGCTGGTCAGAAACTCAGACCAAACTGGAGCAACACTGGAGAAAGGAACGGGTGATGGAATAGGTTCATCCATCCCATGCAATATGCCAGGGGGAATGAGCAACAAACTAATTTCCAAACCTCATGGAACCTGTCCCTGATCATGTTCGTCAGCAACAAGACATTGTAGGATCTTCAAGTAATACCCAGTTGGTTGTAAAACCACAAAGATATCAAATCTCACACCCCATTGAGAACGTTATAACTGATCCAACATCTGGAATCAGAACCAAATCCTCTTTGAAAAATTTGTGTGCATTTGATGCTTTTCTATCCCTGATTGAACCTAAAAATCTTGTTGAAGCTTTGCAGGATACAAATTGGGTAAATGCAATGCAAGAAGAACTCAACCAATTTGAAAGGAGTCAAGTTTGGCATCTGGTACCTAGACCCTTTGATAGATCAGTGATTGGCACAAAGTGGTTATTCATAAACAAACTTGATGAAGATGGAACAGTTACAAGAAACAAGGCAATATTGGTGGTTCAAGGATACAGTCAGGAGGAAGGAATAGACTATGATGAAACCTTTGCTCATATGGCAAGGTTGGAAGCAATTAGGCTTCTCATAGCCTTTACTGCTTACATGGAATTCACCCTTCACCAGATCGATGTCAAGAGTGCCTTCATGTATGGCTATCTCAAGGAAGAAGTGTTTGTAAAGCAGCCTCCGGGGTTTTAAAACAAGGAGAATCCTGATCATGTGTACAAGCGTGACAAAGCACTGTATGGACTCAAGCAAGCTCCAATGGCATGGTGTGAAAGGCTTTCGAAATTCCTGCTGGAACATGACTACAAGAGAGGTAAAATTGATAGCACCTTATTCTTGAAGGAAAAAGGTAAAGGTCTCTTGGTAGTGCAGATATATGTAGATGACATAATCTTTGGGGCAACTTCTGAAAAGCAAAGTAAAGAATTTGCTAAACTAATGGGAGTGAATTTGAAATAAGCATGATGGGTGAGCTTAACTTATTTTTAGGCTTACAAATTTAAAAAAAATCAAATGGAACTATGATCCATCAGCAAAAATATGTTAAAGAATTGCTTAAAAGATTTAAAATGGAAGACTCAAAGGAAACTGACACTCCTATTGCAACAACCACCAAACTAGATGTAGATGAACATGGTTCATCTATCGATCAAAAGTTGTATAGAGGAATGATTGGTTCATTGTTGTATCTTACTGCCAGTAGACCTGACATTGTCTTCAGCATAGGGCTTTGTGCAAGATCTCAGGCTAATCCAAAGGAATCACACTTAACTGCAATGAAGAGAATCTTGAGATACCTTAAAGGCACCACTGACCTCTGTCTTTGGTATGCTAAAGGTAGTAATTTTGATCTTGTGGTATATGTTGATACTGACTATGCAGGCTTTTTGGTAGATAGAAAGAGCACCTCAGGTATGGCACACTTTCTAGGCTCATGTCTTGTGTCTTGGGCTACTAAGAAACAAAATTCAGTAGCTCTATCTACTGCTGAGGCTGAGTACGTGGTTGCAGCCTCATGTTGTGCTCAGTTACTATGGATTAAGAAACAACTGATGGAATTTGGCATAGAGGTTGGATGCATTCCTATCTTCTGTGATAACACTAGTGCTATCAGTATGACAGAACCACGTCCATCATAAAATAACAAAGCACATAGATGTTAGACACCATTTCCTAAGAGACAACTATGAGAAGGGAATGATCTCTATTGAATTTTGTGCTACTGACAAATAAATTGCTGAATCTTTACTAAGGCACTAAGTAGAGAGCATTTTGAGAGAAACGGGTTAGAATTAGGGATGATTAAGGTCACCTAATTGAACCAATTCAAAAACAAAAATGAAAATAAGGAGTTTTTGATTAGGAATTCTGAAAGGTGTAAATAATCAGAATAATCGCTGCTCAGTCTCATGCCTTAAAAGGCATACTCTCTTGCCATGTGTTAATATGACTCCTAGGTTACTAATGATGTTTTTCTATTTTTGTAAATTGAGTCTTAATTAAGAGATTCTAACAAGATGAACCTGGTTCATCGTTGTTGGTTCATCTGACAAACAAGGTATGTGCTCATCACTATACACATATTGAAATATCAATAGTTACTCATGAGCAGGACTCTATCTATAATAAGCTTTTACAAAATCTGGTACCTATCCCAAATTCGAACCTGTTCCAAAGAGTCAAATCAAATTAAAATGGCCTAGATTATAGGGGAGTCATAATTGTCACTTATCACCTGACACTCCTGAATCAATTAGACTCCCACTTGACCAAAATTACAACTGTTGTGTATTTATTAACCAAGCCTTTAAAACACCCATCATCACTTCTCTAATCCTTCACCCTCTTTTTCTAAATCCATAATCGTCGAAACCCTTTCAATCTTCTACTCAAACACCTTGATCCTGATTTTCTTTAATAAAAATCATCACCATGGCTAACACTCCACCTCCTACTCCATCCTTCTCAACCACATCTGACTACAGTATCACGCTTGAAGATACTGGTTCCACCCCATCTCAATCAAATGCTTCCACTCCATCTCAATCACATCCCACCACCCCTCAAAACAACCATGTTCCGTCTCCTCCAATCACTCCCGTTGTACAACCAAGCCCCAATCCAGAATCCAGGAGAAGGCATGTGAAAATGCTCGCCAGAAAGAGTGTGGCCTCTAGCTCTCTAGCTAGGAAATTGAATGCAAAGCTTCAAGCTAGCTAGGCCCAAGAATCTGAGAACTCCAATGACTCTTTCAAGTCCTCCACTGAGGAGGAAGCAACTGGTTCTTCTGATTCTGAACAGGTAACATCTAAAATTGGGTCTCAGCCAGTAACTTCTGAAAATAGGTTTGTTTTAATTGGGTCTGTGGTGGATGTGGAGATTCCTGATAGGAGAAGAAGAGGCGGTAAAAATAACTTTGTGAAAGAAATTGAGAGAGAGGTAGAAAGAAGTATTGTGAGGGGAACAAGGGAAAGAGACACTCCATTGGCAATTTGTGGAACTGTCGCAGTGGTTGTTGAAGAAGGTGCCAAGGATTTAGGGGGAAGTAATTCTAGAAAGGCTCTAGAGGGGCAGGAAAACCTTCAACATGCAACCGACGAACCTGGTTCATCCATTGAGGAAAATTTGGCTGATCTTATGAGAAAATTAGGGGAGAGTTATAAACCCAAAAAGAAGAGGACACCCAAGACCAAGAAAGGTGCTCGTCCAGTGGAAAGTAAGAAGAGAAAAGCCACTCCCTCTGCTGATGCTTCCATTCCTAGAGGTCGCACTGCAAGGAGTGCAATTAGGCAGAGTGAAGAGGAGTTGCAGAAAGCTTTGAGGGAGAGTAGGAGAAAGAAAGTTAAAAAGGAGAAGGCAAAAGTGTTTGAGCCCGCAGAGGCTATTGATGTTGAGGAGATGGACCTGGTCCATCAAGAGGAACAAATGGCAGAAGTTGAGATTGAGACACCCAAACCAAAGAAAGCCAAGACTTCTTCCAAGAAGTCAGCATCTGTGTCTACTACACCCTCGACTGTTGCTAAGAGAACTAGGTCCACAAAGAAATCAAAGAAGGCTCAGTTTGATGATGATGATGAGTGGAGTGGTGAAGAAGCAGAGGAGTCTGGTGGAGAGACAGAAAAATTGACAATATTTGGGAAGCGCACGATACTAAAGGGAAGGTTGCTGAAGGATCTTGAAGAATCCGACATGATTTACCTTGTAGACACTCTTGACGTGTAGGACTAGAAGGACATGGTCCTTAAAATAGATGGCAGGCTGGCCAGGAGTGAGATTGTCGAGTTCATGGCAAATGTAGAGGTCAAGGATGACAGGGTCTCTTGTTAGGTAAAGAGGCTTAAGATCTCCTTTGATGCCAAGGAGCTAGGTGAGATTCTTGGGATTCCCGCTGAGGGATATGATGATTATACAAGGCAGAGGTGGCCCAGCTTGGATGACCTTCCTTCTGCAATGCAAATCACCAGGAAGTTCAATGATAATGCTAAAGAAGTGGAACCAAGGGTTGTGTTCAAAAGCGAGATGAAACCTCAACACAAAGTGGTTTTTGAGTTTGCCAATAAATGCATATTGCCCAGGCAAGAGAGGAGGAACATAGCAAACTATATGGATTTAACTCTCATGGAGTGCCTGGACAGTGGATGGCAAATCAACTGGCCCTCTTTCATTATTCAGTTGCTGGACAGTGTGGTAAATGGCTCCAAGGCTCATGCTATGCCATATGGGATTATCCTAATGACTGTGTTGGCTCACTGCAAACTGCCCGTGAAGAAAGCCGAAATTGCCACTGTCAAGGACCATTTTGGGAAGAACATGCTTCTGACATGACGATGAACCTGGTTCATCAAGGAAAACGCATGTGAATAGCAAGGTCAGGGTGCTTGTGCATGAAGGTGGGGTTAAGGATGTTGAAATCCTTCGCCTGAAGACCCGGCTTACAGAGGTTGAGGCTGAGCGGGTTGCTCTCACAGCTGAAATGGAAAATGAAAAGGAGAAGAATGAAGGGATTTTTCAACAAATGCTCTCTCTTTTCCAAGAAAATAACCCAACCTCCATCCCTTCCCAGCCTTAGGTGTCCAGTGACGTCCCTCACCCCTCTATGACCCAGTTCGGGATTTTTTTTTTTGTTATCTTTTGCTCATGACTGTAATTGCTTTTATTTCTTTATGTGTTTAGTGCCTGAACAATGCTCTTATCAATGAACTGTGTTGTTTTTTATCTTACCCATTTTGTCTCACTTTCCTTGATAGTTTACATCCTTGGTTTACTATTGATGATTAATCCATGTTTGCACTTGCAGTTGCCTCAGTGGCCATGAGTAATTACCAGAGTAACACTTTGCAACTTTTCGATGATGCTAAAAGCGGGAAGATGTGCTATTTGAAAATTGTGATATTTATAACCTAATGAACCTGGTTCATTATGATAAATGCTTAATACTATAAAAAGTGTCAATGTTGGATTAAAGTGATTACAGGCCTACGCATCAAAAAGGGGGCATTTGTTGGATCAAGAAGTTGAATGGTTTTGAGAGATTGACAAATGAACTCAGAGTTGAACCAGGTCCATCACTGGAGACATAGACATGCAGAGTTAATGGAACGTGAGGTGATCACAAACAGGAGATAAACACAATCAGTGATATGAAGATATATCTCCTGATCGAAAAGGTTGCAAATTGACATGGAGATGGACTCCTTATTCAGTAAGGACAAAATCAAGATAGAAGAGGATCTAGGGAGTTGAGATCAACTAGAACTCTTCCACCAAGGAAGAGTTGCATCCGAATTCTAGTATATCTCCTTTTCTACTGATCCTATATATTTTCAAGTGTTCTTATTGAACAGGTGCGCACAAACATAGAAGCAAAACAAGAATTGAGAACAAAATTACCAAAGCAATTTTGTAAGCAGTTCGTGTGAGAATTTCCTGTGCGATTCTGAAGCTACTTGAACCAGCTAGAAGAACCAGTTCCATCTGTTGTCTTTTAGTCTAGTTTATTTGTAGTAGGTGATTACAAAGTGTATCTTTCAGCTTTATCTAGAAGCATTTGTAATAGGTACTGAGTATTCAAGTTAGAGTTAACTTGAAGATTGTCGCAAATAGCTAGAGGCTAGTTTGCCACAAGGGGATTAGAGTTAGTCCTTAGGTTTACAAAAGAGTTTATTTTGTAAATATTGTTTGGCTCATTGATTTAATGAAGAGTTTGGGAAAATCCTACTGGGAAGTAGGTCGTGGTTTTTTCACCTTTTGAGTCAGGTGTTTTCCACGTAAAATTGCCATGTTCCTTTATTTTCTGCAATTATTATTCCGCAAACTGTAGGAGTTGAAACACATAGAAGAACATGGTCCTTCTATAACTACTGCATGCGAAAATTGGTCACCACATAAATTACCCCCCCCCCCTTCTTGTGTGGTATTGACATAGATAAATAACACCAAGGTCAAGGACCACCAGGTTTTCAGAACCAGCAGAGGCAGCAATACCAGCCATCACAACCAAATCAGTCAAATATGGAAGACCTCATGAACGCATTCATAAACATAACAGATGAAAAATTTGAAACTCAGGGCACGACTATCTGAAATTTAGAAATACACTGAGAGGGCTCATGGGGATCTTCCCTCTAACACTAAAAAGAACCCAAAGGAAACAATCAAAGTTGTATCTATGAGAAGTGGCAAATCATTGACTGACCCAATAGTGAAGACTAAACCTGAGGTGGTTAACAAGCAGACTAAGACGCCAACAGGGAAAAAGAATGAAGAGCAAAAAGGCAGAATAGTGGGGTACAAAAGGAGATTGAAGAAGGTAGGCACATGCCAGATCTACCATTCCCTCAAAAGATGAAGCAGGATAAACTTGACAAATGTTTTGGGCGATTCTTGGAGATGCTCAAGAAAATTTATGTAAACATTCCTTCACATAGGTACTCACTCAAATGCTCGCTTATGCAAAGTTCTTGAAGGAAATTCTGCATAGCAAGAGAAAATTAGAGGAAATAAAAGTGGTCAAGCTAAATGCCCAATTGTAGTGTGATACTGCAAAACAAAATTCCCCAAAAGTGTGGGGATCCAGAAAGCTTCACCAAACCATGCTCGTTGGAGAGTGAAAAGTTTGACAAGGCCCTCTGTGGTTCTGGGGCGTCTACAATTGGCTGACCAGACCACTATTCTACCTGAGGGAATCATTCAAGATATTCTAGTGCGGGTGGACAAGTTTGTGTTCCCCATAGACTTTATTGTGCTGGATATGGAGGTGAACAAGGAGGTGCCTCTAATTATGGGGAGGCCATTTTTATGTACAGGTAGAGTAATCCTTGATATCTATGGGGGGCATCTTATGCTCAGAGTACGCAATGAAAAAATGGTGTTTCAGATGAAGAGGATGATGAAATACCCAGTGATGAGGTATCTTCCTACTCGTGTTTCAAGTTAGATATTATAGGGGAATTGACTGAAAATACAAGTTAGACAAGCTTGTGGGAGATACTCTAGAGAGGTGTATTACTCAGTCTAGCACAATGGAGGATGAAGATCCTGAAATAAAGAAAGAGGTTAAAGATCTTGAAACTGAGAATCAAATGGTTGATGAGGAGTAATTAAAAGAGGAGGCTTCTAAGCCTAATGTGGAATTGAAAGTCCTACCCACTTCTTGAAATATGATTTTCTTGAAACTAACAATTTTTTCGTGATTATTTCTGCTGATTTGGCAGGTACACTGGAGAAAAAGCTGGTGGAGCTGCTGAAAAAGCATAAGAAGGTCGTTGACTGGGGCATAACCGATACTCAAGGAATCAGTCTAGCCATTTGCAGGCACAAAATTCTGTTGGAAGAAAATAACAAGCCAGTGGTGAAGCCCTAACGCAAGTTGAAAAACAATTTGGAGGAGGTAGTGTAGAAGGAGATCATCAAATTGCTAGATGCAGGAGTGATTTTCCCCATCTCTGACAGTTAGTGAATAAGTCCAGTGCAAGTTGTACCTAAGAAGGGAGGCATGAAATTGGTGAAAATGAAGATAATGATTTAATCCCCACAAGAACAGTCACTGGGTGGAGAATGTGCACTGATTATAGAAGGCTGAAAAAAAAATTAAAATTTTTTGATTTTTCCCGATGATGGATATCATTCGACAGGTTTCTTGAGGGAGTAAAGCCGAAAGAAAAAGATAAAAAGATTTTCTTTTGTTAGATAGTGTATTAATTCCTTCTTGGTTTTTCTTTGTGTCGTGGTTCTTTTTCAAGGATTTTGTTTTGAACCGGGTGTAGTTAGATTTTTGTTTTAGGAGCAGGAAAACCTTGAGCTGTGATTTGAAATTAAATCAATATCGCTCGACTTCGTTATGCCTTGAGAATAGTGAGTGCTTTAGCTGTGACACTTAAGCTCAGTTTTTGACTCTAGTATGAGTACCTTAGATTATATGATCTTAACTTTGCTTAACTACTTTGACTGGAGTATCTTGATGAGTCCAATATTGAGTGAAGTATGTGCCATGCGTGTGAGAGGTTTTGTATATTCTACGCATTGCATTTGATGTCTAGAACTTGCCCTGTGTGTTTTCAAAGCGAAATAGTAGTTTTGTTCAGTCTTAGAAGTGATATAGGCGTTTCTTTGTTGAGCTAGCTATATATTATTACCCATCTAATTGTTATGTATCTTAGTTAAACCCTTTGAGCATGTAATCATGCTTTCTTTAGCAACCACATTACAAGCCTTACATATTTGTTTGAAATGACCATCTACTTGAACCTTGTACCTCTCTTAAGAATTTAAATTATATTAACAGTGTAAAAGATGAAGTGTGGGATGATTGGTTTGGATTTTGAATGGAACTAATGAAATAAGGATAAAGGTGCAATATTTTAAAAAAGTAAGAGCCACTTGAATTGAATGAGGAGAGGATGTAGTGTTGTGCAAAATATTCATTGATAGTGGTGGCTCTTGATGTAATTATGCTTAAATAATTTGGGAGTTGATGTTTATCGATGCGAAGGTGGAATGATGGTTTAACATAAGTGTGGGGTTTTGAATGTTAAAGTGTATATATTAAAGTGCTTAGGGAGGTGTAGTCACTCTTATATCTAAATATACCCTACCCGTCCCGTAGCCTATATTACAACCAATTAAAGTCCTAATTGATCCTTGGCTAAATGAAAGCAACTAGTAGAGTAGTACACTACGGGCAAGCTTATGGTTCATCTTTTGTGACATATTAATGTTGTTTCTGAGAATGAGTGACTTCTTTCTATCTTGAGTTGCTAATTGTTTCTTAACTTTTATGGTGTATGGAACTACTCTCTATTGTGGTGTTGTTGAGTCAAACTTTGAGGTTAAGATGTCACGACATTGTACATAATCTGTTTTAAAGCGTCTTGGTGTGATGAGTCTTGAGTGTTGTTGAAAAAGGGCGTATTTAGGTGAAGTGTAGTTGGGTTGCTCGGGGACGAGCAATGGTTTAAGTGTGAGGTGATGATGATATGCTATAATTGTGTATTTTGGCCACTAATTGCACTCTAATTCGCTGAACTTTACTATTGTTTGAGCTTTAAATGGTATTAGTTTGCACTGAGTGTGTATTTTATGCTTTGCAGGAGCGATTCTGAGGTACAATGAGGTTATGGAGCTTATTCAAGCTATTATGGAGCTTTGAAGTCTGAGTAAAATTTTATGGAGTAAGTTGGGATTGTGTTCGATGATCAACAGATAATAGCGCACTCAACAAGAAGAACGAAGAAGTGAGCAAGAAATCACCCAGGTGCACGGCCGATCACTGGGCGCGCATGATAAGCAGAATACTGACCAAAGTGCTCGGACATATGTGCGGTGATGATAGGCTATAATTACGTATTTTAGTCGCTTATTACACTCTAATTTACTGCACTTTAATTGAGTTTGAGCTTTAATCGCTAGTGCTTTGCACTAATTGTGTATTTTATGCCTTGTAGGAGTGATTCTGAGCTATGTAGATTTTATGGAATGAATTCGAGTGATTTGGAGCTTTGAAGTCTGAATAAAATCTCAAGTAAGTCGGGATCGTGTTCGGGGATCAAAATTTGATAGTTAAGAACGAAAGAAGAATCGAGTAGGCATATTATGCACTGTTTAGTAATATGCACATAACTTTTCGTTCAGAACTCCATTTGGACTCCACAATATATGGTTGGAAAGACAACTCAAAGGGATACAACTTCCATGTTTTACGTTTTTCCAAATTTCAAGCGGAAAATGGTGAAAAGAAAAATCTAGGCAAAAGTCAGGCCAGACCAGGCTTTAGCCTGGCGAGGCCAGCTTAAAGCCAGGGTCCAAATCCGACTTTCCGAGTAATAAACACTTTCCCAACGTAAATAGGAGTGGCTTACACGTTTAGAGCTTATTCCCAAACATAAAAATAGACCTAAAAATTCCACTTTTGCCATTGGAAACAAGAGGAGATCGTGGAACACTACTCGGAAGCTCAAAACATTGATTTTTACATCCCTTATTCCTTACTCTGTAATTTAATTATGCAATTTACTTTGGATTTGATTACTCTGAGTATGAGGAGCTAAACTCCTAATCTAGGTTTTTGATGGAACCTTTTGTAGGATAAATTCTTGTTATGTTTTTATATAATTGAGCCGTTGGATTTTCTCTACTTGTTCAACTACATGTTTATTGTTGTTGATTGAAAGGCCATCGATTGACTGTGCCTATTTATTATGTGTTGCTTGAGAAATGATACATATTTAGGTGGTTGTTGAACAACTTTACTCCTAAAGTATGTGAGAAATCAATATAGCGGGTTTAAAGGTAGGTTTAGGAATAACAAAGCCTTGACGTGGTCATAATGAGCGGTTAGATAAAGCCAACTAGCGTAGTTCAAGAGAATATGTCTAGTAAATTGTTGTAGTTGCTCGAGAGAGAATTACGGCACCTAAAAGTGCTCATGATCAGTAGAGAATACATAAGTGAAATTGTATGGAACATAGAGGGAAGGATTCCAACATTTGGGGAAATCATAACTCTAGACCTCCTTAATTTAGTCTCCAACCTTAAGTATCTTTAGTTGTTAATTTACTGTTTTAGTTTGTTAGTCAATTAGTTAGATATAAGAATCTTAATATTTATAACTTAGAAATTTATTCGAGCTTGTCTTCTTAGCGATATTGAACAATTATAGCGAAACCTTAGTTCTCTGTGGGATTCGACTCCGGAATTTTAGACTGGATTATATTTGCAGCAACCGTTTATCCTTTTTAGGACTAGAGTTGGGCGTGATCACGCAACCGCACACGTGTGCCCAAAATTGTTTCCCAAACCTTATTTGGTAATTTCGAAGGCGACTTCCCTTGACCTATATGAAGCCCAGCTCGTCTAAAAAGAGGGTATCTTGGATTTTTAGAGAAACTTTTGGGGGAGAAGAAGCACGGAAGCAATAGAAAAGCAACATACTTGATCCAATTCACTCAATACGAAAGTTTGTTTGAATTTGGGAATTGTAATGTCTTCTTTTTCTTCTAATACTCTTGCTATGAATATTTTCTTCGTTATGGAGTAATTCTCCTTAGAATTTGTAGACAATAAATTTGCGTCGAGAAAATAAAATAAGGATCAAAAAATATTGCAACAATCGTAGTATTTGATTTCAAATAAAATGAGTGTACAATCTCTATTAATCCTCTGATTCTACTTTTCTAGTATGAATTCAAGGGCCTTTGATCTTGATCTTGAATTTGAATTTGATTTATCCATCGTGAACACTTTGATTGTTGCCACGAATTGTATCACGAACAAGTAGCCTTGATCTTGAACGCCTTGTATTTGATTTGACTTCGTTCTTGATCTTGAATACTTGAATTGTTCTTCGTTCTTGAGCTTGGACTTGATTTCTTGAACTTGAACTTGATTGCTTGAAGCTTGAAACTTGTAGAGAAATTTGCGGCGTTTGATCCACGAGCTCTCTCTTGCTTCTTGTTATAACTTCTGGTGTCTTTTCTGAGTTATGAAGAACCCTATTTATAGTTGTGGAAGGGAAGAGTTATGATAAGAACAAACACTTTCCGACCAATCAAATTGAAGTGTGACATGGCCGCATTTGATTGACCAGAACATGTCACTTGCACACATGGCGTGATTTCATTGGCCTTTTGATGTGACTTGGCATGCTTTGTCATTTTGACACGTGGCATGATCCTGTTGGCCCTTCCGCTTGACTTGGCGTGCCACGTCATTAGACACGTGGGCATCAATTTGGGCCTCTAGGAAGATGAAATTTTGGGCTTAATGAGGTGAGCTCATCATTTGTAGCCCAATAGATTATGACTTATTTATTTAATCCATATATATTGGACCTATATAATTAATTCATTTATATATTAGCCCATAATATATATTTGGACCAATATATCTTGAATTTAATATGTAGTCCAAATTATTTTATTGATTTAATTCCAATAAAATTTATATACCTACAAATGCCCCCACTTCAAGATTTACTTGAGGTGTGAATTTAATAAACCTCAAGGTGAGGCTTGAAGTACCGGTGAATGATCCTCGGATCAACTTACCTCAAAACATGTATTTTTGTGATTCATTTGTATTATGCTAGCTGCTTAAAATAATCTGACTATGAGACTTATAAGTCAGTACATTTCTTAGAAAGGAATAAAGCTTAGTCATACATTGGTACTTGAATCCAATATTACTTGGAGATGACAATTTTTCATAATTTTAGAAAAATGCAACTGCGTGATCACAGTTTGTACCCTTTTTTAAAGTGTTTTCCTTGTTTAGTGAATTTTGGTGTCGACATTACATCATTAAAGGGACAACTATGGATTATTGATTCCCCGTTGTAAACAAACTACTGTCGCCACCAAACAAATCCAAATCCCCTTCAGAGACGGATTATACAAAACCAAATCCTTTTTGAATACCTTCTCCTAGTTCGCGTTAGTATCGAACAATTGCAGTTTCTTTCCCATATCGACATTTAGCTCTCAATAGTCACCTTATTACATCTATAAATACCGCAAATCCTCCATTCCATTAGTACCAATTTCAACGTTTGTTCAAATTTCTTTGAATCTATTTTTAACGGCTTGGAGGCATTGACGCGAAGATAATTTTCTTTTTTTGTGCTTTTCTTTCTTTGTTATCATTTTGGATTTTTGTAGGTCAAACAAGAAGGATTTGTTCTTGTTTAACGAGATAATCCATGCATGATGGACACAATCTTAGGGCATGAGGGTATGGGTATGCATCCTTGCCCAAATATCAGAGAGATCACTCTCAAAAATGGCCCGACTACCGGAGAGATTACTCTCAATTTGGCCCGACTACTGGAGAGATTACTCTCAAAATGTCCCGATTATCGGAGAGATTACTCTAAAAAATGGCTCGACTACAGGAGAGATTACTCTTAATTTGGCCCGACTACTAGAAAGATTACTCTCAATTTGGCCTGACTACTAGAGAGATTACTCTCAAAATGTCCCGATTATTGGAGAGATTACTCTCAATTTGGCCCGACAACTGGAGAGATTACTCTCAATGTGTCCCGACAACCGGAGGACATTTTACTCATTTAGACCTTTGTGCTTATTCATATATTCTTGATTTGGACTTTGATGCAGAGACTATACCTCACCTTCCTCCAAACTTATATATCTCATAATCGAGACTGAATATGACATAGAACAAACGAAGCTTTTGGTTCATGCCCTGCAAGCTGGCCGGTACGCAGCCTCATGGCATTCTTTGAGAAACTCCCTTCATGTAGAAAACTGGACCTTAGAGCACAAGTCAACTTCTAATCCATTGTCCAAGATGTGGTCACTCTGAGCGCCAATCCATCGCCACATAAACATTGCTAGCACCTTTCCAAGCTTAGGACGTCGCATAATTCAAGGTGAAGTACGTTGGAGAAGCACAACAACAATCGAGGGCGAGTATCATCATATTCCAAGATATTGGGAATGGGCTGAAGATATACTTGGTGGAAGCCAACAAACCCTGCGTACAACAAAGATTTATGATGTTGTCTATGCTTCACTTTTCACTTATGATCGAAACTTGAACATTTTGCAAGCATTTTTTGAGGCTTGGTGCTCCAAGACGAACACGCTTCTTACATCAGCTGGGGAACTATCTATCTCTCTTTGGGACTTACATATCCTTGGAGTTCTGCCCATTGTGGGTTCTCCGTATGAAGAAGTGGTACCTGAGACAAGAGAACTTATCAGTTTGGACGAAAAATAGATGAGATTTGTCCCACGATCTTGCGAGTATTTATTTGCTGCCTTCTATTACCTTAAGGAAGGTACGGGTGCTAACCAAAAGGTCTCTTTCAGCAAGTGGACAAATTTTTGGTATAAAAAGACTTTAATATATAAACCGGCCCCACTGCGAAAGGAAAAGAAATCTGCGCACCTAAAGTCGACACATAATCCTAACTGAGTCATTCCCGAGACGACGAGGTGGTCGAGCGATCAAGAAGTTATATTCTCCAAGCTTAGGGTGAAGGCTGACAAGAAAGATGAAATTTATGTAGCAGCATTCTTATAAATTTGGCTATGTGCCTTTGTGTTTCCCAAGGCAGAAAACTTCATTCGCCCCGAGACTTTTAAGATGGCAAGCACGATGGCAGGCGGGCGAAAGATTAGCCTTGCGATCCCAGTTTTGGCGAGTATTTATAATGGTTTGAATAAGATTTCGTGTTCTTCCCAACTTGATCAAGTCAAAGTTTGTTTTTCCATTCATTATGTTTACGGCTGGCTTGCACATTACTTCAAAACCCATTATCCACTTGCTAAGGGTCGTCTGTCCCTTTGATGGTGGCATACTCAGGAGAGGGAGCTAGGAGGTACTTTGACGGGAAGGATGCGAGGAAACGCATCCATACTGGGGAGGATATAGTTTGGACACCAACAATGTTAACCAATTCTCGTCCTTATTATTATGTGGATAATGATGCCCCGGAAGAGTTGGAGTCAAATTATTTCATGAGCTTACATTTTAGTTACATCCCTTCGAGGTATGGTAACTCATTTATCATCGAGCCCTATAGCCCACATTGGTTTGGTCGTCAATTTGGGTTTTACCAGAACGTCCCCGATTTTTTGGAGAATGATATCCGTAACGCCTCTCTAGATGAAGGACTCAGATTTTGGAGGATTTGTACGTTGTATCGGTCGATGTCACGCGCGGTTTTTCCCCCAACGGGAGATCCTGTGGATATGCCTTTCTCCACCAATTATATGTCTTGGTGGGAGAAAGCGCATGGGAAGTTTCTCGAGAATAATTTACAAGATTTGGTAAACCATGTTGGGCTAAAGTCTACTATTCCTTTAGGAGGTGAAGATCAAGGTGTTGGAAATACGCTCCCGAAAGTTAAAGAGCAAAGTAGCTACATAACATAAGAAAAGGAAGCTTAAACCCTCCAAGGCGGATTTGAAAGAGGTGGTGTGCACTTCAGTGGATTTAGAGAAGCACCCTTCAGTTCTTCCATTTAGCACGCAAGTTCCTCAAGATACAAGTCAGAGTACCAATGAAGATCGAAATTGGAAAAGGAAACGGCCTAACCCAGTAGAGATCGTAGAGGTTCCAAGTGTTGATAGTCCCTCAAGAACGCCTACAGCTTGTAACAAGGAGGTAAAAATACAATCACTTTACCCTTTTTTTTAACGAACGAATGGCTCTAAAAAAAATATTCACTTTCTTTTCCTTTTCCTTATGCAGTTAAATGCCATTGGGCATCCAGTGGTATCCTCACATGACCAGCTGCAAGTGAGTGATGAATCTATTGGAGGGCCTACGTCTAAAGTGAAGTCACCTTCAAATGCATCATCTCTTCCTCATGACAGAGCCCTAAACCAACAAACTCTAAATGAGATAACCCGCATTCCATTGATGACAAATACAACAGTATCTATTTTTAAAGGAAAGAGCATTGTCTTTAATCGCAAAAAGGAATTCGTCTTGGGACTTTGGGAGGATATTTGCAATAGACTCTCCAAGACTCGTGCAAAACTTCTCTCATCTTATAGGGAGAAAATTACTGAGATTTTTGAGGATATGAAAAAGGCGAATATTTCAGATCTTTCCTTATTAGAGTGTTTACTGCATTCTCTTTTCGAGCTTGCTGCCTCATATGACCAAGAGCGATCCACTTTGGCTGAGAAGTCGAGTCAAGATGAGAAGCTGGAGATGATTTCCAAAGCTAAGGAGCGTCTCGAATCGTTCAAACTTGAAGCAAGTGAGAAAGTCAAGAAAGTTTCCTCTAGTGAAAAGAAACTGAAGAGAGTTGTGAAGAGATTGCAGACATTACAATAAGAGAGGGAGAACCTCGAAGGTGTTATAGAAGCGAATCAAAAGGAGGTTGAAGAGGTTCAAGAAATTTTTCAGCTGCCGAGACTGAGGTTTCTTCATATGACAACGTAAATTTGGTGACTAATGAAGATTCGGCCAATTTGGAGGAGAAGAAGAAGAACCTAGAGACTGGCTGTCAAGAATTGATCAACTACAAGTTTTTTTTAGATTAGGCTATTAGAATTATCTCCCCTTTTATCCTTATGTTAGGTTGACCTAGTGGATATTTATTTCATCTTAAATCAGATTGCTTCTCTTTTGCTTTACATTGCCCGACATTTATCTTGGTTACATAATTTTCAGCTTTACGTACTCGTAATGACAGATTCATATCTTGTCGTGGGAGAGTCCAAATAATGAGCCGTTTGATTTCTCAAAGATTAGACTTCAATATATAAAACATATCCAAAACATAGAATCAAACACCTTCATAATCAACCCAAATAATATTTTGAAACCAACTTTAGATTTCGCCACGTTAAAAATTTCAGATTTGCATGTAGAAAAGTCAAAATTATGAACCGTTTAATTTCATAGAAACTAGACTTCAAAATCTAAAACATATCCAAAATTCGGAATTAAATACTTTGAGAATCATACCAGATATTATTTTGAATCTAGCTTTAATTTCTGTCACGTCGATGATTTCAGATTTGCACAACTTCACCAAAATATTTGTATCTTGATGTAGGAATGTCGAAATCACGAACCGTTTAATTTCATGGAAACTAAACCTCAAAATATAAGACATATCCAAAATACGGAATCAAACGCGTTGAGAATCGTCCCAGATATTATTTTGAAGCTAACTTTAAATTTTGTCACGTCGACGATTTCAGATTCGCACAACTTCACCAAAATATTTGTATCTTGATGTAGGAGCCTCAAGATTGTAAGACCTTTTTAATTGTAAAAATTGAAATTCATGAGCTTCATTTCTCATCAAATATCTTGGGTTCGGATCTCTCCGAATTTGAAACGTCATGAAGGCAGATGATAATAACTTGAAGGTTTGGCGAATGTGAAGGCATAACGGATCGCTGGACTTCAAAGAAAATGCTTGGAAACCTCCAAAAAAAGATATTAATCATTTAATTGAATACACCAATTTATCATAGCGGTAGCCCCCTTTAAATCGAATGGGATACACAGTTAACAGGAGAATGGTATCCCAACTCGATTTTCAAATACCTATTGAATGAATTACNAAGATTGGTTGGGGGGGGGGGGTATGTATCTTTTAAACTTATGCGACTGAACTCAGAATGAAACTCTAAGCTGCCTACGTACCTCGGTGAAGAGGATCAAGTCATACCGTAGTTCGGAATGGGTAGATTTTTTTATATATATATCTTTATATATGTCCTAACTTTTGCCTAGGCCACCTCTTTCGAGGTTTTCCACCTAGCAGGCCTTTTTTTTTGGTCCGTACATAGTTTAGACTCATGCGGGCCAGGAGTAACATGAAATTTATGCTCATGCGTTAAGGAGCGTTGCAACTTCAAGGATAATACTTCTTCAAAAACTTGCCATTGATAGGGCCGATTCTCAAGCCATCTGCATCAACCAGCTTGTAAGCCCCACTTGAATAAGCTTCTTGAACGAGATATGGACCATCCTATTTTGAAGTGAACTTCCCCACAGGTTTATGGGAAGTAATAATGGGTCTTCTTATGGCAAGGACTTGATCTCCTACTTGAAAGGATCTCGGGAAAACTCTTTTATTGAAGGCACGAGACAGTCGAGCTTGATAGCATTCAAGACTCTGTTGAGCTTCTAGCCTCTTCTCATCAAGAGCCTCCAACTCTGCTAATCGAAGTCGAGCATTTTCTTCATCAGTGATCCCTTCTTGAATAGTCAGTCATAATGAAGGTATTTGACGCTCAAGTGGCAAGACTGCTTCGACTCCATAAACGAGTGAATACGGAGTTGCTTGTGTTGGCATGTGGTGAGTCGTCCTATATGCCCATAGAGCTTCTTCCATACAGTCATTCCAATCTCGTTTGGATTGGAGATGACTTTCTTCAGCATGTTACATAGAGTTTTATTGAATGCCTCAGCTAGACCATTGGTGGCAGCATTGTACATCAAAGAGTTACGTTGCTTGAAGCCAAAGAGATCACAAATCTTGTTCATCAACCGATTATCGAATGGCTTTCCATTATCCGTTATTATGTAGCGAGGAATGCCAAATTGATAGATTATGTTTACTCGGATGAAACTTGCAACATTTTCCTTCTTTACCTCCTTAAGAGCAACAGCTTCGGCCCATTTCGAGAAGTAGTCAGTTGCAACCAAGATGTATAAGTGCCCACCAGAAGACTTTGGCAGTGGTCCCACAACATCCAATCCCCAAGCGTGAAACGACCAGGATGCAACAGTCGGGTGCAACACATCAGGAGGTTGATGAATAAAATTAACATGGAATTGACAAGCCTTTCATCTTCGAGCGTAGTCCAAGCAATCTTTTACCATCGTTGGCCAATAATATCCCATCCTTTTTATATGGAAGTGGAGCTTTGGTCTAGACTGGTGCGACCCACATACCCCAGAATGTGCCTCTTGCAAAGCTTGGAGCGCTTTTTCTTCCCCTAAGCATCGCAAGAGTACTCCTTCGAATGACCTTCTGTATATAGTGTCTTTGTAGTAAAGGAAGCGAGGTGCACGGCGACAGATTTCAATCCTTCTCCTCGGATTTTCTGGAAGTATCCCATAACATAAGTAGTCGATAATGGGTTGTCGCCATTCTTCTTTCTCAACTTCAGAAACAGCGACAAGATGCTTGAGTTCATTTTCTTCACCTTCAACCTCATTCGGTGGTGGTACTACCCATTTTTGGCAGACAGTAACTTGCGCTTGATCAGGTAGGGTTAATGATGAAGCTAGGGCAGCTAAAGCATCAGCCTTCTTATTTTCTTTCCTTGGCACATGCTGAATAGTCACATCACCGAGCCACCCCATTAAGTTTTTAGCATAATCATGATAAAGGCTTAGTTCAGTCTTCTTAACCTCGTAGCTACCCAAAAGTTGATTGACCACTAATTGAGAGTCACCAAAGACTTGCAACTGCAATTGCTTCATATCAACGGCCATTTCAAGCCCAAGTATTAATGCTTGATACTCAACAACATTGTTGGAACAGAGTTGTGTCAAGGTGAAGGAGTAGGGCAAGACTTCACCTGAGGAGGTGACGAATACTACACCAGCACCAACTCCTCCACAATGCGCAGCACCATCAAAGTACATCTTCCATGGAGGTTGAACTTCAACGACCATTGCGTCCTCATCAGGTAGCTCGTCAGTTAGCTCCCAGTCATCAGGTATCGGATGATCTGACAAGAAGTCTGCCAATGCTTGTCCTTTTACAGCCCTTTGAGGGATGTACAAAATCTCGAATTGTTGAAATTGGAGATACCATCTCGCTAGTCTATCACTAAGAACAAGTTTTGACATCACGAACTTGATGGGATTTGCTTTGGAAACAAGGCGGAAAACATGAGCTTGAAAGTAGTGCTTCAGCTTTTGAATTGAGAAGACTAGCGCCAAACACAGCTTTTCAATTGGCGAATAATTCAGCTTATTTGGTGTCATCATCCTGCTCAAGTAGTAAAGGGAGTTTTCTTTCCCCTCACTATTTTCTTGGGCCAACAGTGCTCCAACAGATCTTTCTTGCGCCATAATGTATAATATCAATGGCTTTCCAGGTATAGGAGCTGCTAAAACTGGAGGCTTCATCAAGTAGGCTTTGATACTTTCGAAGGCGTTTCTACAAGCTTGGTCCCACTTGAAAGGAACACCTTTCTTCATGAGGCGACTAAATGGTTGGCACCTTCCAGCTAGGTTCGAGATGAATCTCCTAAGGTATGCTAGCTTTCCTTGCGGACTTTTCAATTCATGAATATCCCGAGGCTCAGGCATTTTCAAAATATCATCCACTTTGTTAACTTCGGTTTCAATAAGGGGAACCAAGTTCGGCCTAAAGCGCCTTTGAGCTTGCTTAACAGGACGAGCGCCATTCTTGACTGCAAGGTGATGGACTACCACTTTGGGGTCCAAGCCAGGCATATCTTTGTAACTCCAAGCAAATACATCCCTAAACTCCTTGAGTAACTTAATATAAGTGCTTTCTTCATCAACTCCTAGTAAAGCACTTAGGTAGGTGGGTCTTGTTTCTTCATCAGTGTCAAGGTTAACTTCTTTTAAAGCATCAACTGTTACCTTCACCCCTTCTTCAAGTTCTGGGGGAGCATCTTTCGCATCTTCATCTTCTTGAGGGTCCTCATCGTTGACGGATATGTGGTAACATGGTGAAACATCCTCCAATTCTGCATTATCCTCCATGGAAGATGGAACACTATTCTCGCCTTCTATAGTGACATGATATGAAGAACCCACAATTTCTTCGTCGTCATCACGTTCTTTAGTGTAGACTACAGTGTATGGCTTCACATTCAGTACTTCATCACAAGAAACCATGACTTTTGTTTGTCTCCTCATTCTAGAAGGAACCAAATTTTGGAAATCTTTAGAGATCTTCTGAATTTTGGGTGAAGCGGGTGTTCTTGTATTTCGATAATTTCACTGGAACTTATTCCCCTTTTTTAATGGACCCAATCTCTCAAATACGGAAGTTCTCATAGCTGATTTTCCAAGTCAATCAAAAACAGAAGGCCTGTTAGAAGCGCCAAATTCGTCTTCTACAGTGATGTCATTGCTACTCGCCATTCTGATCGAGATGCGTACTAGTGATAGTTGCTTGTATCCCAAACCTTCCCGTGGGTGCCTCGTTGCAGCTTCTGATGGGAGTTTCCCTAACTTTGAAAGCTCATCGGAATTGTATCTAGCTTTCGCAAATAAATTGTAAGCGTTAGGATCAAAACCTTCATCTGTTCGCTTTGTAGGGAGTGCCACATTCTGCAAACGATTATGAGCTACAAACCCTGCAAGCTGCTTTGAGGACAACTTTACTGCCTCAATTCGTTTTACCGGAAGAGTTAACTCCTTTAGTGTGTTGGTTTGGAGATTAAATGATTCACCCTCGTCTTTCTTCCTTTTAGGGACGTATTGGAGCTTAGGACTTACTTTCTTGCCATGAGATGCAATATCCCCTCTATGAGATTTATTCACGTTGGGTTTTACCTCCTCAGTAACAGCTTTGGCTTTACCAATGATTACCTCAGCTCTTTTAGCTATGGGCTCGTCATTCTTGCTTTTTATGCCATCATCAACTTTTAGCTCCTTCACAATGTGGTTCTTCAAGTAGAACTTTGCATCAGCGAAGAGTGACTCTGCCTCGGTGAATGGCGCATCATCAGCAACTATCATCTTCTCAACTCCACCCTCGTAGTATTTTAAACATTGATGGTAGGTAGACGGAACTGCCTTATTCTCATGTATCCAAGGCCTTCCAAGCAAGACATTGTATGAAGTCTTCGCATCAATCACATGCATCCATGCACTTGATTGCATATCTTCAATCGTGATTCCCAGCCTGATCGCGCCTATGGCTATTTTCCCCCTTGGTTGAATCCTTGGATCATCACACGACTTTCTGAGAGTTCGTTCATGGGAATACCAAGTTGCTTCGCAGTGTGAATTGGCAAAATGTTCACTGAGGATCCTCCATCAACGAAAATTCGGTTTACCCTTTCATCACGCATATAGCCAACTAGGTACAATGGGTGGTTATGAGGAGTGTCACCTAGCAAAAGATCGTCATTTGTGAATGTGACTTTTTCCTCACAAGAATTGACTTCTTGAGGAGTGGACTCAATGAGCTTTTCCGAAGATGGTGCCAATGGTAGATCATCACTCTCTTCTTTCCCTTCGTTAGTATGGAAACAAGAGGCATCAATACCCCCATGGGAAATCTTCGTGCGGAACCAACTTGGTACAAACTCCTCTAAGGTCACTAGATGTCGTGGCGTTTGAGGGTTGTGCACCTCCACTTTCGCTTTCTTTAAGTGCTTAACTGGGTTCCATCTCCCTAATCTTCTTACTACCATTTTTCTTGTTGGTTGTTCTACTGATTCTTTTCGTGGGTTCGTTTTGTGGCGCCTACGACGAGTCACCAACGTCCAACCTCCATCATCTTCAGGTTGATCGTCTTCAACTTTGTGGTTTTCCAGTAATTCTTCATCTTTACTTTCTTTAAAACCACATAATTCATCCGGACTGAATGAGCCAAAGGTGATAGAAACTTGGTTCATGCTTTCCTTCTCATCTTCAAGCACGATCTTTTTTTCGCGAGCCAAGTCCATAACTTTTTCCTTGAAGACAAAGAACTTCTCTAGAGGATGGCTCACGAGTCGATGGTACTTGCAGTAATTTGGGTCATTTGTTCTCTCAGCTTCATTTGGCCGCTTCATCTCCGGAAGCTCAATGAGATTTAACTCGAGGAGTTCTTCAAAAATAGCCGGCACATCAGAATCCAGAAATGGGTACTCTTTCTCTTACATTTCTCTTAGAGTCAACTTTTCCCTTGGATTGTCTAGAAATAGAGTGGATCTCGTACTCTGCTTCTTTCTCACTTTCGTCGCGAACCTCGCAGGCGATGTGTTGACATTCATAGCTTCTTTATTTTCGGATCTTGGTACAAACTTGCTCCATTTTCTGACTTCTTGCTTGTCATTCCCTTAGTGAGGTTCATAGATGGGCAACCTTTCCTTTCCGGCAGAGGCCATGCTCAACTCCATGTCATGGGCACGAGTTACAAGTTCTTCAAATGTGCTAGGCTTGATACCTTGCAAGATGTAACGCAATACCCAATGCATACCTTGGATGCACATCTCTATGCCAGAGGCTTCACTAAGCCTGTCTTTACAGTTGAGGCTTGCATTCTTCCAACGATTGATAAAGTCGACAATTGGTTCACTCTTCCGTTGATGAGTATTTGTGAGTTCTATCATACTCACAGTACGTCTCGTGCTATAAAAGCGATTGAGGAATTCTTGCTCTAATTGATCCCAGCTATCAACAGATCCAGCCTCGAGGTCCGTGTACCAATCAAAAGCATTTCCTTTTAATGAGCGGACAAACTGTTTGACGAGGTAATCTCCATAAGTTCCAGCATTGTTGCATGTCTCAACGAAGTGCACCACATGTTGCTTTGGATTGCCTTTTCCATCAAACTGTTGAAATTTTGGAGGTTGATAGCCAGCAGGCATCTTCAACATATCAATCCTTGCAGTGTACAGCTTCGCGTATGTAAGGGAAGACTTGGTAGCAACTTCGTACTTACTTTTGATAGTTCCTTCGATGAACTCCTTCAGTTGATCGATTGGAATCATCCCTTCAGACGAGATAGGGATAGCCTTATTGGATGCAACTTGTCTTGGGGGAGGATCAATCTCTTGAAATTCTGGGAGCTTGCCAGGTGCATGGGTAGATTCTTCTTCCATCCATATTCTCACCCTGTCTGTTAACTTGTCAATTTTAGCATCTTGATTTTGCATGCATTTGGTCAAGCTAGCGATCGCTTCCATCAGGTTTGCCAACTGCTCCTCCACAGATGAAGTGTTTGTCACCATGGCTTGCATAATTGTTGTGGACGATGGAGAGTAGCACGGATTTTCACACAGATTGATCCTTGATTGGCTCCCGCTCTGTGGTATAAGTGGGAAGGATCCATCACTTGAAGTATCATCATCTTCCTTCACAGAAGAGTGCTTGGATCCGGAGAGGTCAAGCAGATCAAGAGTCTTCTTGATCTTTTTAGTAACATCGCTTCCTCATTCCGATGAGTTTGTGGAAGATCTTGCTCCTTTCGAGGATGAAGATCCCAAACAGGGGTAGATGCCGACGACACTTGGGGTGCTTGTTGTCCTAACGAGCTTGCTTTGCTCCTCGTAACTGGCCCAAAGATTCCAAAGGTAACTTCGAGTATGTTTTCCACATCAACATAGAATCTGGAATTAGCAGCCTTAGGGGAAGATGAACTGGAGTTGATTTTCTTGGAAGCCATTTCGTTGTTCTTGAACTTTGGTGATTGAAAAGCTGAGATGAGAGGTAGATATTGTCCCACTGGGCGTGCCAGAATTTGTAGACAATAAATTTGCGTCGAGAAAATAAAATCAGGACTGAAAAATATTGCAACAATCGTAGTATTTGATTTCAAATAATATGAGTGTACAATCTCTATTAATCCTCTGATTCTACTTTTCTAGTATGAATTCAAGGGCCTTTGAGCTTGATCTTGAATTTGAATTTGATGTATTCGTCGCGAACACTTTGATTGTTGCCACGAATTGTATCACGAACAAGTAGCCTTGATCTTGAACGCCTTGTATTTGATTTGACTTCGTTCTTGATCTTGAATACTTGAATTGTTCTTCGTTCTTGAGCTTGGACTTGATTTCTTGAACTTGAACTTGATTGCTTGAAGCTTGAAACTTGTAGAGAAATTTGCGGCGTTTGATCCACGAGCTCTCTCTTGCTTCTTGTTATAACTTCTGGTGTCTTTTCTGAGTTATGAAGAACCCTATTTATAGTTGTGGAAGGGAAGAGTTATGATAAGAACAAACTCTTTCCGACCAATCAAATTGAAGTGTGACATGGCCGCATTTGATTGACCAGAACATGTCACTTGCACACATGGCGTGATTTCATTGGCCTTTTGATGTGACTTGACATGCTTTGTCATTTTGACACGTGGCATGATCCTGTTGGCCCTTCCGCTTGACTTGGCGTGCCACGTCATTAGACACGTGGGCATCAATTTGGGCCTCTAGGAAGATGAAATTTTGGGCTTAATGAGGTGAGCTCATCATTTGTAGCCCAATAGATTATGACTTATTTATTTAATCCATATATATTGGACCTATATAATTAATTCATTTATATATTAGCCCATAATATTTATTTGGACCAATATATCTTGAATTTAATATGTAGTCCAATTATTTTATTGATTTAATTTCAATAAAATTTATATGCCTACAGAGTTATTGACGGATGTTGTGAATCGGCTATCATTTTGGATTTTACTCTATGTTAATTGCCCGAATTTATTGAAAGTTATTAGTTGAATTGCAAGGCTTATTATAGTTTTACTTTAATCGAAAGAGAAGTTTGATGCTATTTGCGTTGTACCATCTTATTTGGGTTGATTTTACGCCTCTTCTTGGTAATCGAAAGAGCTTAAAGAATTATCAATTAACCCAATTTAGAAGAATAACCGAGAGGTGTTCTTCGAAAGATCATTCATTCACTATCTTAGTGCATATGTTTGTAGGATATGTTATTAGGCTAATTAAAGGAATCACATTTATTCAGAAGAAGAATTTGAATACTTGAAGTAGCCTAATCATATATTGAAATCGAAGGAATCAATAGAAGTTAAGAATGAATTTAACACAGAGTTGTCCGGAACAATAGTTGATCACATATCTTGTCATCACCCTTACTTCTCGCACTAATATTCCATCGTTATTGCTAATTATTAGGGTATCATTAGTATCTTACAATTGATAACCTTAGTTTTATTCGTAGTCGATAATAATATAAATCAAAAGGTTTATTATCCTGGATAATATTGAGCTGAAGATTTATTAGAACATTATTGGAACCAATCCTCGTGGAGACGAATTAATACTATACTATCTTTGACTAGCGAGCCTACGTTTTATTCACCAGTTTTGCACTCGTCACGTTTCATGCCCTCAGGTCCCGATAGATAGGTTGACAGTCCTCCTAAATAGGCTATCAGCTTAGCGGAAGGTGTTGGTGGACTCCACTTGCTCCGGATTTGCCTATTTGGTCAGTATGATTTGGACATGTATTAATTTGTATGGCGGGACCTTGTCCTGACCTTTATGACGTTTATGTACTCTTAGAGATTTGTAGACATATGTCATGTATATGGATACTTGTATGACCTTGTTAGCCTATGTTTTTAGTGTACAAATGATCATGTCGGTCTTATAGGCCCGTATGTTACATGTATAAGTTTCTATATCATGTTGGGTCGTCCTATATCTAGTATTCCCTTATGTTTTATTCTGGTTTTCTCATGACGGCCCTTCTAGCCCATTTACCCGTGATGATGTGATAAGAAAGACACGGTACAGTTGTACTCGGTTGACTAAGGTATGGAGTGCCCTTGGTGCCCTCCGATTTGGGTGGTGACAACTATATAAAAAGTATTATTATTTGTAATTCTTCTTATATTATTTTTGATAAAATATTAATTAAAGTTTTTTGTGATTTGACCCTCAAAAAAGTGAAACATGATCACTAATTATTAAGCTCAATTAGGTAATTAAATAAATAAAATAGGTTTAGTTGAAACGTCAAACACCTCAAAATTCCTTCCTAGGTTTGCTCCGTTCCAAAAACAAGGCATCAACTTACCACTACGATACAACTATCATGGCTACTGTAAAGCAGACTTTGGGTGATCTGAACAGAGAATCATTCATTACCCTTTTGAGGAAATTAATTGGTGAGTCCAAATATGTACAGAACAACCCACCGGAGCTAATCCCGGAGGAAGACAGGATTGTGAATCACGTTCTTGATACCCTTCTTCCTTATAGCACCATCACCGGCGGCGGCCCACTTGTCATCAATCATGTTACTTATAAGCCTAAAAGGGGTAATCTTATTGTGGAATACCCGGGTACTCAGCCTGGAAATATCTTGTCTTTTGTTGGTATGCATATGGATGTTGTCACTGCTAACCCTTGTGATTGGGTATGTTAATATTTAATATTGCCAGCCCTTGCTTTCATAATTTTGGATGTACTGTGTAAAGTTTGTTGCTTTTTCTTCTGTTTGATTGCTTTTGATGCTGGAATTTTTTCATCTGGTGTTAAGTTAAGCTTTCATTGCTTTATATGTATATATCACTGTGTTTGACTGGATACCTAAAGTGCGTATAAAGATGTTAATTTGGCTTATATGAAGTATTTATTATATATATGGTAGTGGAAGAAAATGTTAATATTACGATTGGCAGAGAAAACTTAACAACACAGTTTAAAATTTAAGTAGCTTAATTAATTTATATTTTTGGAAGTTGTACAAATTAATGTTGTTATTAGTATAAAAGTGTAAAGAATTATGGAATTTAGGTTGTATTAGGAATGTAACGTCATCCAGGAAAATGTACAGATAGATTATGCTGTTTCCTCCAGTAATAATTTCAACACGAGATGTTTATTTTAAATAAACCACCAGGTGTCCATATTGAATGCATCTGTGCTGAATAATTAAGTTGCCATTTATTTCTTGGGAGTTTCTTTGGGGAGTTGAGGGTGCGGGCGGGGAAATTATACTTGTGGTCAAGAGAAGGAAATGGATTGATGCTGATTTAGTCCCATAGCAGGTAGCTTATTTTGTCCAAGTAATATAATATGCTGTTAGATTGTACTGCTCATTATTTCAGTTGGAGCACATGGAACACTCCTCCTGCTCAAGTATTATGACTAATGGGTCTGTATTCACTGTGATAGTTTAAATTTGAATGTCGTACGTTTGCTTGCCTTATGACTACTGTGTTACTTCCACAAATTAACAATTTCTTGTAAATTATGCTCCCTTATAAGTCGTCAATGATAATGGTCTCGCATATAATGGTATAACAATTTTGTATGCAGGAATTTGATCCTTTTTCATTGAGCATTGATGGTGATAAACTTCGGGGACGTGGAACTACTGATTGTTTAGGTCATGTGGCTCTCGTTGCGGAGCTTATGAGGCGTCTTGGAGAGACAAAACCACAGTTGAATTCCACGGTAGTTGCTGTTTTCATAGCCAGTGAAGAGAACTCATCTATCCCTGGGGTTGGTGTGGATGCATTAGTGAAGGATGGATTGCTTGACAAGTTAAAGCAAGGCCCTCTGTAAGTAACTGTTTGCTAAGGTATCAAGATTCATTGCAGAGAAATAGTGAATTTATTTGTAGTATTTCTTCCTCTACATAGATTCTGGATCGACACAGCAGATAAACAGCCATGCATTGGTACTGGTGGCAGCATACCTTGGAAACTCCATGTAACCGGAAAGCTTTTTCACAGTGGTCTTGCCCACAAGGTACTCTTTTTTCTCAACCGCTTGACATCTAAGCTTCTTTCGAACTTAAATTTAAGCATAATGCCCATCTTGTTGTTTTGACCAGAGATTCTGCTGTTGTATAACAGACAATGAAATTTGAGAAGAAAAAGTAATGATCCATAGAGGAATTTGTTTGCGCAAGATTATACTATTGTGTTGGGTTTTTATCTGTGTGACAGATCCTGTCATTCTCTTTGACAAATTGCCTTTGAAAAGCAATAGAAACATCATTGCATATGCCGATATCACTTTCATCAGCTCCTTTTATCTCCACTGTTATGAATGGTAATCTGCCACTTTGAAGTGCATGTTAAACTTCCTTTTGTTAATCCTAATAATAGTTAGAGGAATTATAGAAGAACATTGACAGAAGATTCAATGTTTTTTTATGCCAAGAGAAAAAGCAAGAGTTTTTTGACCCAAATTTTTTAAGCTTGAGATCTGGTGCATAATTTGTGAGTTTCTCATGTAGATTCAAATATTTTTTTCCCACGTTGCTTATACATATATTTGAATATTCATAATTCATACAACAACAGCAACCTAGTGGAATCCCACAAGTGGAGTCTGGGGGTAGTGTGTAAGCATATCTTACACCTACTCTGGGAAGGTAGAGAGACTAAGGGGGCCAAGATAATAACAACAAAAGGCAATAGTAGCAACAAGTAACAACAACAAAATACTAAGAAGCCGAGGCGAAAGATAACAGAAAAACAACGTGAACTACTAGTAATTTAGGACAAGAAAAACTACTAGACTAACCCTAAAACCATCGGCATGGAACAAAAATACGTTCGACTACCTGCTAACCTTCTACCCTAATTCTTGGCCTCTATACCCTTTTATTAAAGGCCATGTCCTCGGTAAATTGAAGTTGCACCATGTCCTGCCTGATCACATCCCCCGTACTACTTAGGTCTCCCTTTACCTCTCCTCCTACCCATCAAAGCCAATCGCTCGCACCTCCCCACCAGTGTTGTCAAAGGCGCGCTTAAAGCGCGCTTGAGGCCTGAAGGGAGGCTCAAAACACATTGAGCGCTTCGCCTCGCTTTGTGTATCGTGAATTATTTTTCAATTTCTTTGTCCATATATTTGTTATTCATGTTTATAATGATTAGTCTTGGACTACATGCATATTTTTACTTTTTCTCCCGTTGCGCCTTTTTTCACTAAAGCCCACACTTTGTTTGCGCTTTATAGTATGACTAAGCAAGTTGATGCCTCTATAATTGTTGCAATTTTAAATATCATCTTCGTTCTTGTACGACGAAATCATTATACTCCACCTTCATTCTTCAACATCTTCTCCGTCCTAAAAGAAACGTTAAACAATCAATCGAGCCACTCCAAGCTTGCCCTACCGACGTACTTTCGAAATTCCACCGGAATTTCATCTGGCCTTGTCGCTCTGACCCTGCTCATCTTAGGCATAGTTCCCTCGACCTCCTCGATTTTTATGCGCCTATAATATCCATAATCTTGACGTGTGTCAGAGTGCTCCAAATCACCCAACAAAATGTTCTTGTCCCCCTCTTCATTCAAGAGTTTATGGAAGTATGTCTGCCACCTTCGTTTAATCTGTGCCTCCTTCATTCGAACTCTGCCTTCCCCGTCTTTGATGCACCTCACTTGGTCTAGGTCACGGGCTTTCCTCTCTCTTACTTTGGCCAGTCTGAATAGCTTCCTGTCCCCACCTTTGTCCCTAAGTTCTTCGTACAAACGACCAAACGCAGCAGATTTAGCTTCTGTGACGGCCAACACCAAGGATATCTTCTTAACCTTCTTGTACCACTCCCTATTCATCCTCTTCTCCTTCTCGTCTATGCTCTCCACTAACTTCAAATACGTCGCTATCTTGGCTTCCACTTTTCCTTGGACCTCTTCATTCCATCCCCAATTCCCTCTGTGGCCGCCAGAGTAACCCTTCGAAACCTCTTAACACCTCTCTTGCCTCTTTGCTAATGCAGTTCGCCGTCATAGTCCACATACTACTTGCGTCCCCACTGCTCGTCCTGGCCCTCATAGCCAGCAACTTCTCTCCCAACTCCCGAGCTTTGTCCTTAGTCAAGACTAGCCATCTGATCTTCGGTCGACCCCGCACCACCCTCTTTCTCTTCTTCCTCTTGATCTTTAAGTCCATCACCAAGAGCCTATGCTGGTTCACGAGGTTCTCACCGGGATAGCCTTGCAATCTGTGCGTAGACCTCTAATACTCTTCATGAGGAGTATATTTGAATATCCATAAAATCCTAAAATGGAGAGTCTTAGGTTGAGTAGGCAGCTAGGTTTGAGAGACATGATGGTTGTTAGTATTTTGTTGTTTGTCCTGTTGATGCCTCTTGAGCTATTACATGACCTCTGATGATTGTAGCCCATCTTTTATTAGTAAACACTCACTTACAACTTAGGTTTTCAACTTTTATAGCATTTATGTTATTTGGTTAGGTCAAGTCATTCTCTCTACTGTTGCAGACTGACTCCCATTCGGTATAGCGATTCGTATGATATTAAATCCACAAGGAGATTGTTGGATATCTGTTAGAGCCGCTTTAGTTAGGTAGGTCTTTGACATTGTTGGATATTAGTTAGTATGAGATGACCACTCTAGAGCAGCTATTCATCCAAGTCAATACTCGTGAATCCTTGAGGCTTTGATAAGAATTTATCTGGCTGCCAAAAACACTGCATTAAGAGCTGTTTTATGCTTTTTGCTTAGATATGGAGCGGCTTGTGAATTAATTCATAGAAGCTATCCTTGGTGTTAATACATTTAGTTAACTCTGCTAACTAAGTACTATAAGATGCTCTTGGAAGTAAGTCCCAGCTGTCAATGTGTTGTATGGCCACTTTCCAGATTCTGAAGTTTTATTTGATTAAGCTAGGTCTCCTAAGATAATACTAGATAAACCCATCTTACTTTTCTCATCAAGCCCCATGGACCTTGTCGTTTTTTTTGTGCTTTTCGCTTTTAGAAACACCGAATAGTAGTCTCTTCAGTTCGTACTCACCTTTTAACTCGGAATTGCTGGGAGTGCACAGGCAGCAGTCTCTTCTTTTATCTTGTCTTCTTCTATCAAGTTTCATGTACAGAGAAAACTTTAGTGTCACACTCCTGAAATTCTGGTCCTATATTATCTGCTCAGCTTTATCACGTTCTTTTGAAAGCATCTAGCTCTGCCTTTCCGTTTGATTCTCCAAAAGGGCTGCTTCCTCCTCTTGCCATGCTATGTTTGGAAGCTCTGCCTCAACAATTTGTAATGCTTCGTTCCTCCTATGACTTGTTTCTTCTACATCTGCACAATGAATAATAGTCATCGCATCATCGTCTATTTGTGATGGTATTGAACTAATTTCATGTTGTCACTTTCTCTGTTGTGATGAGAAAGGAACTGGAAGAAGGTTCTGACACCTGCAACAGAGATTCTGACACTGTAGTTACAAAAGCTTCCCCTGATCTTTTTGTGTAAATAATGGCCTCTATTTCCGGCTGAAGTGAGTCCAATTGGGTTCTTGAATTATCTTCATTGAGAGCCCATTCTCTGTGTTTGCTGTTCGAAATAGTGATCACCACAGCGTGGCCCAAGTTTTTCATCTGCTTGTCTTCGTTAATATTGAGCTCAAGACAAAATGGGCACAATTCATTATGAGTTGTAACTAGTGTTTCACTTGTATGTTTCCAGCATCTGGTCACTAAATCAGAATGGCGCCCTTTGAAATTCAAATTACACTCGCGACTTGCCACGCGACTACTCCCATCAATCTAACCGAAGGTCCAACCAAAGCATCCGTTTGTCTGCGATTGTTATCTATGAGAATCCAGTAGGTTCTGGTTTTGCAAGTAATTCAGTCCATATTGGGACCTTGTATATGAAATTTTCTATTTCCACCTCTATTTGTCTCGGTATTTTATCTGCTGGGTCCTCTAACGCTGATCCGGGCCTATCAGAGGTGGTTTCTAATCAATATTTCCTCTTGTCTTTGTCGCCATCCTCCACACCCATTCAGGTGAGGATACTTTTATCTGCAGTTGCCTTCATGATACTTTTGATCATAGATGGAGTGGAAGACCTATCTATTCAACACCCATTCAGGTTCAACTTCTGCTAGAGAACACCCTGATGTCCGAGTCTACCACTTGAGTTTCGAACGAGTTGTTTTTCCATCCCATCCCCCCCAAACCCCATCATAAAGTGTTAGGCTTCTTTTGGAACGAAACTCAAATAAAAATTGAAAGCCATTATTCATAAACTTGAATGCCTGTTGGAGAGTACCTTTTCTTATGAATTCATCTTCTCACATCTGAACATGTTGGTACCTCTGTTATCTCACCGGCAAATCTGCTTACAGTGCATCTTCCCAGAAGGTCCTCTGATGGATCAATGGTTCTGTACTAAGCTTGGGCTCTTTATAAAGCTACCTGATCTTCTTTACAGCATCATCACATTTGCACTGCAAGTTAGGGAAATGGGTTCCGATGGAGGAGAATTGCACCCCTTTGATCACCTGAAGAGATTTTTAGAAGAATTGTCATAATTTTTACCCTGAAGATTGAGCCATCTTTATACATGAATTTTTAATTTTGTTGGCCAGTTCGTCCCATCCGCCATCACTTGTAACTTCTGGAAGTATGAGAAATGATCTTCTCGATCCTTATAATGCCACAGTACTAAAAAACCTCCCATATTTGTTAAACTTATGGGAGCAGAAATATGCATATGCTAGTTTCCTTGAACTTCCATTTCCTGAGTATGTTGCCATGGCCTACCAAGCCAAGTGGCAGAACCAGAGGATCACCTTTCTGCTAACATTCATTCTGCTCATTAATTTATCCTGTGCCCACCCGCTTGTACCAAATTTCTGACTTGGACTGGCTCCACGTGATGTCATAAGACTAGTGACCTGCAATGAACCATTAATGAATTAAATATTACCCAATCACTTGAGTTGAATGATTAATAAAAAAAAATGCGTCGGTTGAGTTTGAATTAGAGAGAATGTCGAGTTACCTTTCTCTCTCTAGCTTATATACTTTACTTGCGAACCTCCTTGAATCGATACAACTTTATGCTCTTGAATACAGTGAAACTGAAACCTTTTTTCTAGGTAGATACCTACTAATTTGTATGAAATTTTATGCCAAATGGGTAGGCTATCAATCCTCTGGAGCTTGCAATGGAAGCACTCAAAGAAATTCAGTCCCGCTTCTATCGAGATTTCCCTGCCCATCCCAAAGAGCAAGTTTATGAATTTGCTACACCATCGACGATGAAACCAACTCAGTGGTTTTGTAAGTTCTCAAGTCTTTGTACGATGAATTTGAAAATGTTGAGCATATTTTCTCCAGCTGCTTTTATGTGCTAAATTATTTGCTCTACAGATCCTGGGGGCGGAATCAACCAAATTCCTGCTGAGTGCACTGTTTCTGGAGATGTTAGGTAAGTTTCTTCGTCACGGCCTCCTTTAGATCTTTCATCGATGATGATATTTAACCATATCTATTTCTTTGCAGATTGACTCCATTTTACAGGTATGTGTTTTGCTCTCTATTATTCCTTTTCAGTTTTTGATAAAGAAGATTAATTTGTTAAGAAATGTCATAGTGCTCTCATACCTTATTACACTTTACTTTCTGCTTTTTACTTGTTTTTGTCTGCAATTTTAATTATATCTCATTTCTATGAGTTTTTTTTTCAATTTCTGCAAAATCAACAACTTTTCAGCTTGTATTTTGAAACAAGAAATGAACAGACGAGTCTTTCGAAGGTAGTAGGATTTTTAACAATGCACCCTTGTTCAGTGTATCAGATGCTATGAAGAAATTACAAGAATATGTTGATGATATAAATGCCAACATTGACAAACTTGATTGTCGAGGTCCTGTTTCAAAATATGTCCTGCCAGATGAGAATTTAAGGGGCAGGTATGTTATACGCTTCTTTGACAAGATGAGAAATCATATGATTACATGGAGTTGTCCATAAAAGCTAGAGCTCAAGTAATTACTTCCTTAGTTTATGTTTTACTTTCTTTTAATTGTTCGTTAGCAATTAATGTGCCACATTAATCCACCAGAATCACTATAAGTTTTGATGAAGCTTCGTCTGGAGTTGCTTGTGATCTCAATTCTCGGGGCTTTCATGTGCTATGCAAAGCTACTGAAGAGGAAGTTGGCCATGTAAAACCATATTCTATAACTGGTACTTTGCCATTGATAAGAGATCTGCAGGTGGATAACTTCTTTCAGATTTACTTGTTTGGCCATCTAGAAACTCGAATTTTCAGTATCTTATTCATTCTTTGTGTGGCAGGACGAGGGTTTTGATGTTCAAACTTCTGGCTACGGTACAATTTCCATTTTTGTAGTTTCATCATTATCCTTTCCCGTTGTTAGACATAATTCTGAACCAATAAGACATTACTATATGGACTGAGTAGGTTTAGATGTACAATGAAGATGTAACATGCAATCATCAATTTGAACGCAAGCTTTGGTGACCAATCCTTCTGACATTTTCTGTTTGGAAGCACACTTTCGATTGGGTATTAGTTGGTGCAAGCAGGCTTGAGGAGTAAATGTTCAATGGTTATAATCTAGGAGTGCAGAAATTGACTGAACTGAATGCCTAAATAGGCAGGAGATGGGTGCATTTTAACATATTCGTAATCCCATTCGGCTGATCTGACCTTCTCTTCACCCTTTTTTGTCATTAGAGATAAGAATATCATGTAAGCTGGTAATGCATCCAGCATAGGATTGTTAATCAGAGTTACCCTTCCCCCAAAAGAGAGAAGTTCCCAAAATTGTTTGTTCCACCTTGATAGCTTTTTAAAATTTGCACCACCCTTTGCCATATCCCTTCAGATGTAGATTTAGTTCCTGATGGATTATCCAAATATATACTTGTTACATAACATTATTGACTGGAAAGATGTGACTTTTTACCATATTCTTATAGACTGGATATAGATTCAAAAATTGCCCTCCAATGCTTTATCTATTCTCAATTCTGCATCACAAATAATCAAGGTATCGTCAGATGTCAGCACATAGAATCAATCTATCATCAGCTTAAGAATGTGAACTCTGCACATCATTTCCAACCCCTGCTCCAACTCATTTATGGAGCTCTGTGCAGTCTATTGCTAAGAAGCTTCATTTGACTATTGGAATATGTATCATTTGACACAATTGCATTTCTTAAATGTACTGTTTGATTGTTCTTCTTGTTAATTGAGTCGAATAAACTTTTGTTCTAATCTGAACCTTTTGAAATGAATGACATGCAGGCTTAATGGCTACATACCATGCTAAGAATGAATATTGTCTGCTGTCAGATATGTGCCAAGGTTACCGCGTCTTTGCAAGTGTCATCTCACAGCTGGAAGATAGATATGAGGTTTGATTATGTCATAATTCAGAGAATGGTTGACAAGAATAAGGTTTGATATAATACATGAAAAGTAGCTCTCACCGATGACTTCTGCTATAGTTTTTTTTTATATGCTATAGTACTGCTGGTTCTATGTTGAATCTTGACTAATCTTTCTAAGTACTAGAAATGAAATTTAACTTCTGTTTGATTTCAATTTTAGATTCTTAAAAGTAAATCCCGAGCATTACAATATCATTTGTTTGACTTTTGTGGTATCAGCGTCATACTATAGCCATGGAGGATGGAGAATTGCTTTAGGTATGATGTAATTGATTGATAAACAGTACATCACAGCCCATTAGAACAGAAAGAAACAATACATTATAGGCTGTCCATGAATGTGGCTTTAAACTGCTGTGAATGAGTCGGAAAAATGTCTCTTCTTGATTATAGGTTGCATCATAAAGGATCTCTAGCAAATGCGGGATCTATATATGCTGCTTGACAAAAATTTAATTCTGAAATGATACCAAAGCAAGGAGGCAAAGACTTGTAACGCATAGAGGAAAATTACTTTCTCATAGACAAAGGTTAGAGTTGCAATGTGATGGGGGGTAATTATATTTCCTACCCAACAGTATACAAATGATTAGGCTTGCATAACCGTTAATCTTCTATNTATATATATATATATATATATATATATATATATATATATATATATATATATATATATATACATATATATATATATATACATATATCTTCCCATAGTATGCTACGTAATCCATGCAAACATGCAAACTGTTGGAACTCTTCACAAGGTTTCTTGAATTATCGGCATCCTGCTTGGGTTGTTTGATTCTGTAAGTAGCCTTTGCCGATGATCATGGATCTTCTGAAGTCCTTGTTCCCAAATGACTGCGAGTATTATCCTATGTGATTATTGGTGCAATGTGTTGTTTGTCTGTTGCATCCGCATGTGTGGATGTATGGGAATTAGCTTTTTAACAGACATTTCAAGCTAATCCAATCAAAAAAATACATTGTAACATCCACATTACTTGGATCCAATTCAAACCCCAAGGTAAATGAGCTACTAATTGCTTCTAGTAACGGAGAATGATCTTCATTTGTTGTCTCTCCAGCCATGCTGCAAAAGATTACCCATATATTACATTTCACATTGACCCTTGCGTTAAAGCATTGCTTAGTAGGTGGCCGTGGATATACCTAAGGAAAAGAGGTTCTCTTATTTTAGCTAGCTGGATGCTTGACAACATATTTGATAAAAAATGTAACACGTGACGATTACAGAAACCTAAAGTTCCACGACACTTTTGGAAAGATCTTGGCAACTCATAAGGGGTTTGGACCTCGCTATAGGTGTTGTGCCTCAAAATTTTCAAGCTTAAAGGAGGTCATCAACCAAACATGCAAGAAAAATTGTGACCATAAATCACGAATTTCCCTTTAATAATGTCACGGAGTGCATACAAATCTTCAATTAAAACATGATATTTGGCAAATAATTGCGTTTCTTGGATACTCTTTTTGGGGCTTGTTTCACTGTGGTATGCAGCATTTTCGAAGAATGAAATAGAAGCCACGTTAATATAACTGATTCCTGCCCACACAAGCGCAAATGATATTAATGATGAGCAAAGATGTAGAAAGAACTGCTCTCCTACAAATGGAGCTAAAACCCAACATAGTTTCTGTCGATAAATTCGAGGGTGAAATCTAGAGGATATCAATAATGTTTTGAGAAGTTCATCCGATGTTTCTGATCTCACACTCAGTAACTACCCAATAAATTTGAAAATTAAACAAAGATTGAGCAGTCAAAACAATTGCACCGTCTACATCTCTCCATGCCTCTTGTTTCATGAATATATTAGGGATCCTTTTTTGATCAATAGGTGAAACACATTTAAGGGAAACCGAAATTTAAAAACGAAAAGCATCTGCTTCATCAATAAGAAGGAGAGGGGATGCACTTGAAACTCGACTTTAGGCTCACTCTTTAGTCGAAATATTACTTCTATTAGGAGCGACTTCTTCGAGTAACATTTTAAATTTTATGCTCAGTAAAAAAATCTCTAAGGAATTGGAGCGGATTGAATATTGTATGATCTTTTTATGATATACCAATACTTCATGTGATATTGGTATTGTTATTAGGCAATATTGTGACATATGTGTGTCACACCTCCTTTATTATACGCCCCAAAGGGGTATGAGAGTTCTTCCAATTAAAGTGACATTATTCGAAATGAGATTATTTTATTTATT
>ML336721.1:0-26569 GCA_005239505.1 Nicotiana paniculata | reverse complement strand
CAGAACGTAATATACCACCATGACGATAAGATATTAGACAAATACCTGAACGCTGTTTCACAAAGTTCTCTTTCAGGTGGTTCAAAAACAGCGTCCACGTCTCTGTGTTTTCATTGGCACAAACAGCAAAAGCCAGAGGAAATATCTGGCCATTAGCATCCACTGCCACGGCTATCAAAAGCTTGATATCGTACTTTCCATAGACATGAGTTCCGTCTATGCATATTACGGGCCGACAATGCGAAAAACCATCAATTGCTGGCTTAAACGCCCAGAACACGTAATTGAATATGTATTCTGGTGTTCTTGAACTCCGCTCAAGCTTCCATTCAACGACTGTTCCGGGATTAAAGTTTTGCAGTGCGGCCAAGTACTTTGGTAGACCTGCAAAAGACTTATCCCAGTTACTGTAGACAATTTCAAATGCTCATTTGCGCCCAAGAAATTCCTTTCTTCTCGTAATGGTATGTCCATATTCCTGCTGTACTGCTGTAATACACTCTTTGATTTTATACCTTATGGACGCTTCGATGTGCGGAATAAGTACAAGAGAAATCAAGTCAATATCCAAGTTAAATGATTACCGTTGAATGTGTCCATTTCACATGTGTGGATGGGAATGTATTTGCCCACTTTCCACATACCTTTCTTCTTCGTGGACGCACGCAACAGCCAAGGACATGGCCAAAACCACCTGCGGCAAACAACCTTGTATACATCCGGACTTGACTCCATTACCTGCATCTCACGACACTCTTTTACGTTGTTCATTTTACAAGCCCTGCTTACGCGCGCTTTATCGGGGAAAAGCATCCCCTTTGCAAGCACCGTTGGTCTAGACTCATCCCACATTGCTGCCCGGATTTCATCAAAATCCCTTGTGAGAGCTTCCACATCCCGCACGCTTGGCAACTTATCAATGTAAGGAATCTCCCTTGAATGAAACGGCACCTCGGGCTCATACACTCTTCGTCTAGGTGGGGGTCTCTTCAAATCGGGTCCTTCCCCCTCATCCTCATCATCACCATCTTCACGAGGAAAAAATGTCTCATCTCCGGATTCATCGGCATTGTTGTCGTAATCACTATTATGTTCCACACTTTGTGCATCAGCCAGATCCTGATGTAATACGTCATTTTCGGGCAATTGAGTGAGTACGGGTGGTTCAACTTGCTCGTTTGCACTACACAACCAAAAAAAATATAAGCTACTGAATTTAATAAATACTTTTCATATAGCTATATAACTTGACTTACAAGTCGTAATGTAATGAAACTCCATGATGGAAGTTTTCAATTGGGTGATGACTACTTGTAAAATTCATATCCGGTCGGTACCCCCTATTCAATATATAAGCATTAATACAAATCCAATACACTAAAAATATACATAATTAACAGAAAACACATCATAAATTTACCACTCGTCTTGTGAATGTTGGAAAGAAGGATAGAAATTATTTTCTCCCTCCTCATTCCCCGGCGGTGATAAGTTTAAATCAAAGAAAAGTCTTTCATCCGGAACCTGTCCGGCAAAAACTGCTCCAGAATAACCACCCGATGACTGGGGGGTATCTCTACTACGCACAACCTCGTTTTTTGGAACGTCTACAACCTTCACGTACATCTCCAACATTGTGATTAAAAGAAATTCCCGAAATTCATCCGGAGTCCTCAGAAAATCACTCAAAGTTTCATCATCGTCGATGTTAAACTCCGAGTAAAAATCAACCCCTTGCGGAGTGACGGAATACGTATATCGTCCGGTTACTTTAAGTAACACTGAACGTTTGCTCACACCCATTTTTTTGCATAACAACGATATCAATTTATCGTACCCCATGGTTAGTGGAAATTTAACATGACACTGAGCAGGTAAATTGTAGCCCACAAAGTTATTCTCCATCACAACCTCACCCCCCCAATGTAATGAAACTCGTATTCTACGCTCTTCAGACATAATGAAAAGATGCTTGATAATTTTAACAACAATAAACATTTGATCAAGAGTTGAAAATATTTTGTGATTGAATGAAATGCAATTCTAACCACTTTATATAGAATGCCTGGCCGGATAATTTTTTTTTTTTAATTTGTGTAGCGCCAATGTAGTAAGCACTATACGCTTTTTGAATTATTGGTGGGCCCAGGAAGCAGGTATAACGCCATCGTACAAGGCGCTATACAGGTATCACGCCGGATACTATGGCGTTATACATGTGTCAGGAGGTATAACGCCACATACTATGGCGTTATACCTGGTCTGACATATTCAGAAGGTATAACGCCATAGTATATGGAGCTATACACTAACGGCACAGTTACCGTTAGTGTATAGCGCCATATACTATGGCGTTATACATAGATCCGTTCTTAGTTTTTTTTTGGACCTATTTTTGTTCTACTTGTTTAAAAATGACCTACTTGGGTTCCGGGACCTCGTCCTAATTGGTCCCCAGTTTGCCTTCCCGTGGATCTTTGCTCGCCTGTGTTTTGGCTTTGAGTACGTAGTCCCCGACTTTGAGGGGACTGACTTTGGCTTTTTTGTTGTAGTATCGCTCTGCTTGTTGCTTCTGGGATACCATCCTTATGTAAGTCGAGTCTCTTCGTTCTTCAGCCTCGTCGAGATCTTGTCTTCTGTTATCATCGTTGCTTGGCCCGTTTTCATTTGAGTATCTTAGGCTCGACTCCCTGACCTCGACTGGTATCATTGCATCAGTCTCGTACGCTAGTGAGTATGGCATTTCCCCTGTGCTCGTCTTTGGCGTGGTGTGATATGCACATAACACTTCTGGCAGCACCTCTGGCCACAGTCCCTTGGCGTTTTCTAGTTTCTTTTTCATGATATTCAATATTGTTTTTTTGGAGGATTCACCTTGGCCGTTGGCGGTGGGATGCTATGGTGTGGAGAGTATTCTTTTGATGTGCCATTTCTCGAAGAACTCAGCAACCTTTTTTCCTGTGAATTGAGGTTCGTTGTCATAACTGATTTCTTTGTGAATGTCGAAACGACATACGATGTTCCTGCATATAAAGGCGATCACTTCTTGTTCGCGTTTTTGGGCGAATGCACCTGCTGCCACCCATTTAGAGAAGTAGTCAGTTAAAACCAAAAGAAATTGCACATTACCTCGTCCTGCGGGAACTGGGACGATGATATCCATTCCCCCTTTGATGAAGGGGCATGGTGATGTGACTGAATGGAGGTGCTCTCCTGCTTGATGGATCACGGGGACGTACTTTTGGCATGGTTCACATTTTTTAACAACGTCAGTTTCTTCCTATTTCATTGTGTGCCAGTAGTGGCCTGCTCGTATGAGACATCTGACTAGTGCTCGATTACCGGTGTGGGTCCCACAGTGACCCTCGTGGACCTCTTCTAGGAAACGCCTTGTCTTGTTCGGTCCTAAACATTTTGGTAGAGGGCCGTTGTATGTTCTCTTATATAGGTTATTGTTGACGATGTTGTACCTGGCTGCTTGCATTCGAAGCTTTTTGGCCTCTTTTTTGTCATTTGGGAGCATGTCGTCCTGTAGGTAGGCGGTGATATGGTTGCGCTAGTCCCAAGTAAGGTTAATAGTACGTACCTCAATTAGGTCGATGGTTGAGTGGAGGAGTGTGACCACATTCTTTTTTCGTTTAGGTTTCTTGTGGCTACCGCCAATTTATCGAGGTTGTCTGCCTGGATGTTCTGCGCTCGAGGTATCTGGTCGAGCTGGCATTCATCGAACTCGGGTAGCAGCTTGAATATCTCGGCCTGATATTTTTGCAGCCTTTGTTCCTTGATTTGGAAAGTCCTTGTGACTTGATTGACAACGAGCTATGATTCGCATCGGAGGACTACCCGTCATGCTCCGTATTTGAAGGCTAGTATTAATCCTGCGATCACAGCCTCATACTCGGCCTCATTGTTAGTCATATCGGGATACCGTATGGACTGACAACCTACTTCGCCTGTCGGGATCTCGAGTACAAGTCCTAGTCTAGATCCTGATGCGTTGGAGGCGCCATCGGTGTTTAGAATCCATAGGTCGTGTAAGTTGGGAGAAGTACTAGTTGCTTCCCTTTCGACCTCATGCATTATTTTAGCGCTGAAGTCGGCGACGAAGTCGGAAAGTATTTGCGACTTTATCGTTGTTCGCGGTTGATAGATTATATCGTGCTCGTTTAACTCGATGGCCCATTTATACAACATACCCGACAACTCGGGTTTGTGTAGGATACTCCTCTAGGGAAAGGTCGTGATCATCAAGATGGGGTGACATTGAAAATAAGGTCTAAGCTTTCGTGAAGCTACGACTAAAGCCAAGGCTAGTTTTTCGAGGTGAGGGTACCTCGTTTCGGCGTCGACCAAGGTTTTTCTAATGTAGTAGATTGGAGATTGCGTACCTTTGTTTTTGCGGACTAGGACTGTACTCACTACGACGTCGGACACAGCCAAGATTATTAAGAGGCGCTATCTGAGTTCCGCCTTAGCAAGAGGGGGGGGGGAGCGAGGGAGAGGACAAGTATGCCTTCAATTCTCTTAGGACGTTGATGCACTCGGAATTCCATTGGAGTCTATTTTATTTTTTGGGTACGCCGAAGAATTTGTGGCATCTATCAGAGGATCGTAAAATGAACCTCGATAGGGAAGCTATACGGCTGGTCAGCTTTTGCACTTGCTTCTTGGTAGTCAAGTTTTCTGGTATTCCTTCTATGGCCTTGATTTGGTCGGGGTTAACCTCAATGCCTCTCTGCGACACCAAAAAGCTGAGGAATTTTCTTGAGGTTACACTGAAGGCACATTTCTCGGGATTCAGCTTTATGTCGTACCGCCTAACTATGTCAAAGGCCTCCCTCAAATGGTCGATGTGATCTTCCTTTATTTTCGACTAAACCAACATGTCGTCTATATAAGCTTCCATTATTTTGCCGAGCTACTCTTTGAACATTTTGGTTACTAGTCTCTGATAGGCTGCCCCCGCATTTTTTAGTCTGAACGGCATGACTCTGTAGCAGTACGTCCCTTGGTAGGTGATGAAAGTAGTTTTTTCTGTGTCTTCCTCCTCCATGAGGATTTGGTTGTAACCTGAGTAAGCATCCAAGAAACATAGCAACTCGTGTCCTGCTGTTGCGTCGATGAGCTGATCAATGTGAGTGAATCTTTTGGGCAGGCCTTGTTCAGATCTGTAAGTCCATGTACATGCTCCATTTCCCGTTTTTCTTTTTCACTATGACCACGTTCGTGACCCATTGGGGGTACTTTGACTCCCTGATCGAGATGTTTGCGAGCAGTTTTTCCACCTCTTAGTGGACGACATCATTTATTATAACATTATATTTTCTTCTAACCTGCCGTACCAATGGGTAGAGTGGGTCGACATTCAGCTTGTGTGTTGCTACTTCCTTCGGGATGCCTGGCATATCTGTATGGGAGAAGGCAAACAAATTTGCGTTGTCAGTTAAAAATTTGTGGAATTTACTTGGTTCTTGGGGTTTGTGGCCGATATAAGCTTTTTTATTGTGGTCGCTTTTATCCAGCTGAACGGGTCGAGGTCTTCTATAGATGATCCCGTGGCTTCCACGACGTCGGGGTCTTTGATGACATATGTTTGTTCGTCACTATTAGACCTCGACCTCGCTAATTGCTATGCCTCTGTGCCTTTGTTTTTCAACTGTTGGATGTACATACAGTCTTAGGAGATGCGGTAGCATTCTTGGGTTGTGCGTTCCTCACCGTGAATACTGAACTCTCCCCACGGGGTGTAAAACTTGATGACGTGATATAGGCTGGACGGGATGTCCCTCATGGCGAGTATCCAAGGCCGTCCTATGATGGCGTTATATGTTGTGTCTTGATTCATGATGTGGAACGTTGTTTCCAGGGTGATACCACCAGCTAGAACATGCAGTGTGATCTCTCGGAGGTCCGCTCAACTGCATTGCTAAAACCTGTTAGTGTGATGCAGAGTGGTACTATCTTATCTTTGAGTCTCATTTGTGCGAGAACTCTAGGGTGGATAATACAGGTGCCACTTCCGTCATCTATCATGATCCGTTTTACATTGGTATCTGAAATTCGTAAAGTAATAACAAGAGCATCATAGTGAGGAAAGGTCAAATCATGGGTATCCGACTCATAGAAGATGATACTTTCTTCGAGGTCGTCATACCATTCATGGGTGACCGACCGCTTCAATTTGTGGGTGATTGTGAATTTCACTTGGTTGATTGTTGTGTCGTCGCCTCCTCCAATAATCATCTGGATGGTGCGGGATGGGGAGGGTGGTTTCGGGGGCCCTTGATGCTGTTCTCGACCACGAGGGAAGTTCGCTCTTCCTCGATCGCTCATCAACTCTCTTAAATGCCCTTGGTGGAGCATGTTCACTACCTCCTGTCTCAGGGCAATGCAGTCCTCGGTCTTGTGGCCCCGTTCCTGATGGAATTCACAGAGGGCGTTCGAATTTCAAGTGCTTAGGTCGGACTTCATCTTTTGTGGCCATTTCACCTTTGGGTCGAGCTTCTCTAGGGCGTAGACAACTTCTGAAGGAGAGACACAAAAATTGTGAGCAGATAATAGTGGAGGCATACCTCTTTCATTCCGGTGAGTCCCTGTTTGCATCCTAGATGGGCCATCGCCATGGCGGGGAGGGGGGGGGTATGACGGCAGTTCTGACGTACGACTGATGTCTCTCACGATTGAAGTGCGGACCCAGATGATCCCTTCTGCTATCATTTCTATGGTCCTTTCTTGACTCCAAATGGACCGACGTCAACCGCTAGGTTGGTCCATTAAGGTCGTCCTCGTCTGCTCTCACCTCGGCACAATAGGCATTGTGTATTTCTTCCCAGGTGGTGGGGGAATACTTCATGATCCTGTTCAACAGTTTCTTGGTCGCTCTCGAGCCGCCCCTGTTCAGCCCATTTTGAAAAGTTGCTACTGCCATTCCCTCCAATATGTTTGGAAAGGTCATTCTTACTCTATTGAACCGGGCACGGAAGTCCCTAAGCCCTTCGCCGGGTAATTGTTTAATGGCGAATATATCATTCACCCTGGCTTCTGCTTTCTTGGCCCCGACATGGGCGGTGACGAACTTGTCGGCCATCTCATCAAATATTCCTATGGATCACGCTGGTAGTTGTGAGTACCATGTTAGGGCTCCCCCGGTCAGAGTTTCACCGAACTTTTTCAGCAGTATAGACGACACGTGTTCTTTAGCGAGGTCGTTTCCTTTCACTGAGGTGACATAGTGAACAATGTGATCTTCAAGGCCCGTTGTGCCGTCATATATTTTTAAGTATGGCGGCATTTTGAATGTTTTGGGTATAGCATGTGGTGCATCCTCATCGCTATATGGTTTTTCCACGAACCGACAGACAGGCGCCCTGTATCTTATCTTCCCTTTCTTGGTGATCTTTCATTTGGTCGCACAGTCCTTTATTCTCATTCTCTATTTCCTCCATTTTTCTTAGAATGACAACACATACGTCATTACCTTCATCATTAACAATGTGAGTGATACCTGTTGAAGAAGGAGGAGAGGCATGCTGCTCATTGGTTGTTGTTGTGATGTCGACTCGTGCATCATCCCTACTTGCCCTTTGGGTGGGTTAGTCGAATATCCTGTTCAGTGTACTTGTTAGCCATGCCTCTAGTAGTTTTTTCATTGCTGGTGGTGCTTCTTCCGTCGTGGACGTAGAGGCTCCTTTTCCATGAGAGGCGGTAATGCTGACATAAGGGAGGGGTGAACCACTTCGCCTAGGTGAATCGCTTGGCATCACGTTCTCCTTATCTTCTCTGTTAACCTCAACGATGGTGTTTAGGGAGGTTAGCCGTAAGGCCTGCCACCGCCTTCAATGTTTCTTCTCCATTTCCTGCCATGTTAGGTCGTGCAAGTAGGAAAAAGAAAGTTTTGTATTTTTTGTAGATCTAGAAATACTATGTTTGACTAGGAATTCCCCACAGACGGCGCCAAATCATTTGACCAAAAAGTATGACACTTTTTGCTAAACTAATTAAAAGATAAATAAGGTGAAAGACAAATCTTAGTCAAGCACGATAAATCCTAAATCTAGTCACGTGTTCAAACAGTAGCGTCCACTAGTGGATAGAACCAATTATCAGATTATTAAATGAAACTTTTGAGAATGAGTGTAGGGATAATAATGATCTATAAATATGAAAAATGGCAATAAATATAAATAGAAAGAACGATTCACCCAAATATTGAATGAAGCAGATGATTCTTTCTTCTGACAACAATGTGTGACAAATGAATACGAAAGTGGACAAAGTTCTCTTTGATCGTGTGAGTGGAAAGGCAGAATAAGCAATAAAATCAATCATTGTGAAAAAGTATGCTTTTGTACTCTCTCCCAAGAGTCAACTTCTTACAAGAGTTCTTATCAAAGTGAGTCCCCCCTATCTCTCTTCATATTTATATGGGCATTCCCTGTAAAACCTTAAAGAGTACAACAGAAGATTGAATATTCTCCTTGGCAGTTCCAAGACGGTACTAATCGTTATTCCTATTCTTCGCTGCTCGACCTCGACTCTAGCGACTTGCTCGACATTCGCTCGTTGTCGGGCACTGATCAACATCGACCTAACCGTCCAAGATGAACCACAATTTTCTCACTTAATAATCTTCCCACGCCGAATTTCCTAAGCGGGATTTCGACCCATACAGAAAAAAAAATGAAGGTTTGTTTATTCAATGGTTGCCCAATCTCTCAGTTTATAGGAGTAATAAGTGAATTAGGATTCTTTTAGGCACCATTGATTTACAGTTAACGGGCCTGGGATGAACATAATTTTAGTATACGCACATATTTTAACTTTTTAAGCCACTTTATATATATATATATATATATATATATATATATATATATATATATATATATATATTTGCCAAAGAGAAAATTGTCAAGTAATTAATGAGTTTTTTTAAGAATAGGAGCAGATGGCCAAAGATCTTGTGATGCAAAATCGTAAGTTTTTAATTCAATTTTGTACATCATAGATATGCTATTAGTTCACTAAAATAGATGTCATTACATCTAGCGCCGCCAGATAACGATAACTGACGACAATATATAAAGTAACAACTCACAATAATATAACATCCAAAAAAACAAAATGTTCACAAAAGTCTTGATGATGAGCAAATGCAAACTTGGTTAGGCAATATAGGATGGCAACAGGTTCATGGTACATAGTCAATTCTTATTCATAGAAACTATTACCTTGTCCCACTCTTTTGGGACGGACGTAGACAATCGAGTTCATCTAAATCTAAAATTTTTCTATACGAAGTATAAGTATATATTTAAAAATTTACTAAAATATTAAATTTGAACACATAGTTTGAACAATACAATAAATTTAATATTAAAAATTTTAAAAGTCGAACTCATTAAATTTAAATTTTAAATCCCACTATGCCTTTGCTTTTTTTAGTACTTTAATTTTTAATGGTCAACACTAGTAACAACTTGCTGCTGTTGCTATCATAATTACCTCCTATTAAAGTAACACATACTATTGTCACTTTCAACTCTTTTTTATTATGAAAAATTTCCAGCAATCTATTGCTCTCATTTCACATTTTTTTTATGAGGGTTTTGGATTTAGTCCTCCACGTTGGCATTTTTAGTGAATTTTGTGTGCAGCCAATCAGTATTCATGCGACTAGCTATCACAAAGAAAGGAGGACTTTAGTTACTCCATTTGTCCCATTTTATATAACATCTTTTAGTATATATTAAAAAGAATGACACCTTTTATATAATTAAACTTCTCATTTTATATAATACATTCTTTTAGTATGTATTAAAAAGAATAATACATTTTATTTTTAAGAATAAAGTTAGTTTTAAACTTTTCATTTTATTCTTGATAACATATAATTCGATGACCATACAAATTTGATGAGATATTTAAGACTATAAGTATCTTAAGTCTTTTTTCTTTTCTTAAACTCTATATCCAGTCAAACTCCTTCACATAAAAAAAAAAGAATATCTTTAATTTGTGAACATTTTATAAGTATGTCATCATATTTGAAGAAAATTTACCAACTTTTGTGATGTATTGGACAACATATGGATCATATTGAATTCTATGTGAACAGTTTGAGAACATTGTAACTTTTAAAGATTTTTTATTTTTAAAATTTTTTTTTTTGCTTTGAGTGAGAATATAATGAGCCTGACACGGAAGGAAAAAATAAAACTTTGTCGAAATATTAATTACCATTGCTTTGACGGAAACATTGGACGAATTACAGCCAGCGACCTCCATTTCCTTTTGAAGAAATTAAATTTTTTTTTAACTATGAAGGAAACAAGCAATTTCTAGGTCTAATTTGACCTTTAATTAGCATGCAGAGGAAATTAAATATCCAGCGGCCAAGTCTACCAAGATTGGAAAAGTAACAGTAAAATTGGAGACTCTCACCTAAAAGTGTACAATTTTGTCTGGAGGAAATATTTGTATGTCATTGTAAAACCGTAACTGTTATTGTTTCCAATAGCAGTGACTAACAGACGAAGAGTTCATTTAGGTCGGAGGGGTGTACATGAATCGGGTTAGTTCGGTTTCTATCAAAATCAATCAAAATCAAATCAATTATATCGGTTTGGATTGGTTCGGTTTCGTCAGTTTTTTTTGGATTTTCGGTTTTTCTTTTTACATGAATATTGTTTCAATTTTACTTGGTTCAATTTTTTATAAGTAAATATATATTCAGTAAAAGTTAAAAAAATTGATAAATATATGATCTATTTAAATATTTTTATGGGAGAATTTTCTTAATAACACATACTAGTTATTTTTTTGCCGTCTCATGTTAATTTTTCTTTGATGTACACTTTCAAGATTAAGGGAATTTAATAATTGGACATAAAAATTAATATGATACTAAATTATGTTCTATTTAATTTTAAATTATCGAAATACCACTTCAAATTCGAAAACGATATACGAATTTAATAGATCTTAACATATGAATATGGAAGAATAACGAGATTGACGTATTTCAATAACACTTGATAAGAAAGTGAACATACAACACAATATTTAAAGTTAATAAAAATGAAGCACCTCATATTCTATAAGATATTACATCCAATAAGAGAATCCCAAATATTTCTAGACATTCTTTTATAGAAAATTCTATATAAAACTTAAAAGTATATATATAAATTATATATTTATATACGAGTCTGGTTCGAATTGTTTTATTTACCAAACCAAATCTAATCGGGTTTTCTAATCGGTTTGATTTGACTTTTCGTTTTGGTGTGATTTTCCGGCTCGATTTGTACACTCCTAGGTTAGCTGATTGATTGAAAGTAGTTGTTAGGCATTAAAACTTGAAAAATACTTTTTTAAGTGCTAATTGATATTATAAACAGGTAGCTACTTGTTTTAATAGAAATGCTGAAACAGAAAATAATTCAATAATATATTAGGTAGAAGTGTGTCAATAGACAAATTTACTTTAAAATTACTAAAATACCTTTAAATTATTTTTAAATATTTTAAATCAAATAAAAAGTATATTTACAAAGACTAAAAGCAAACAATAAAAATGGAATAGATAGAGTTAGGAGCTCAATTCTGGCAAAGAGTATTGGATCCGTATGCACTTGCTATCCAAATGAATGAATAATATTAGTATTCTCTTCGATCCAAATTACTATGTTGTATTGTTTGACTCAACATGAAATTTCGAAAAAAATAAATAAATTTGTAGTGTAAAAAAAGCCAAAAATATTTGTATGATTGTAGATCATCCCATAAAAGTAAAATAGTAACTTTAAAATTGAATTGTTTCAATAAAGAAGTATAATATTTTTTTTGGGATAGACTATAAAAAAAGTATGACACAAAAATTGAAACAGATGGAATAATATAATATCAATAAATCAAAAAAATGATTAAATATATAATTAGAAAGTACAAGATATATGGAATGAGGGCAGGACGTGCACGTTTGTCTCTTAATTGTTATTGTACACGAGGTAAAATGAACCTGGAACAAAAGGAAACTATGAATAATAAGCACACTTGTTATTAGTGGTCTTTGTCAAATAATAGAAAGAAGCTTTGGATGGCCAATCCAAGTGTGGCACCCCACCCTACTAGCCTCTTAGGTCTTAAGAATATATTATATTGTTTAACTATATAATATAATTTAAGATCTTTAAAATTCTTTTCAAATTATATTTTAAAAGAATTTTAAAGATCTTAAATATATTAAATTGTTTCTCTGACTATAAAAGAATAGAAATTTTAAACATGATATGATATTTGTGTTGGTAGAAAAATTTATGAAATTTACAATTAAATCACCTTTAAATATAAATATTATTATTTTTACAACTGACGAATAAAAAAATAGTGTCACATAAATTAATACGGAATAACATATAATATGTGTTCTCTACCCGAATGAACACCTAGAGGTAAATTCATAATGTAAAGCTAGTATGTTTGAAATAAGCGTGATCTAATTATATTTACATATTTCTATATTTTATCTAGAAGAAAACAAAGAAACGATTGAAACTTATTTTGGGATTCGATTTTTGTACCTTTTTGAGAAAATAACAAAAATGATTTCCTATATTTGTGGGAGATGCAATATGGTTCTTAAATATATCCCTGATTAGTTTTGGTCCTATAAATTTATCAAAAATGAGCATTATTAGTCTTCGCTAAATATTTTACGAAATTTTGTTGTTAGAATTAACAAAAACTTAAAAAAAAAAAAAAAAGAATTTAAGATGAAGTCACATTTGGAGGTGCATTTTTTTTTAGAACAATTTTTGATATTTTCTGTCTATTTTTTGGACTTTTGTGCAACTTTTTGGGGTGCATTTTCAGCTATTCTTTTAATTTATTTCTGGTATTTGGTGTAGCCTTTGATGTTGCGGGTTGATGCGATTTTACGTAATGTTCATATTATATCTGATTAAACTTTTTTTATACAGTTCCCGTTAAATCAATTATTTAAAATATTTGATGAAGACCGAAAGTGCTTAATTTTGGCAAATTTAAGGGACTAAAATTGCTCTGTACTATATCTAATAATCTAAAGAACCATATTAAACCTACCCTAAACATAAGGAAGCAGTTTTGTCATTTTCACTATTTCTTTTAATATCATGCAATATAACAGTTGCAACATTTATTCAACCAACGAGTAGAAATCATCACTGACATTTGAATTGGACTCATATACAAACATTTCGGTTGATTGAAAATCTATTAACTCTTAATCCGTGAGGTATTCGTTGGTCGTTACAGTACGCTGTTTAAATATTTTAATCGGTATTTTCAATATTGATTTCTTAAAATGCTATATCAATATCATAGCTAATTAAATTCGATATAATTTGACTTTTCTCCTTTAATTTTTTAGACTTAAATTAACTAGTGCATAGAGCCATAAACTATAATATTAAAATTAAAATACTTTTAAATAATTAGAAGAAAAGAAAGTGTTCTAAGGTCATGACTTGACAAAATCTTTGTCCAGAACCAGTAAGTATCAACTCATAGAGAGAAAAATGTATATAAAGGAATACATATGATCATTGAAAATGTCTCGTTACATACTTAAAGTTACTAACTGAACTTAGAGAATAAAACAAGGACTACTCCAGTAGATGCAAAAGCAATACACGAGTAACAAGAGAGTAAGAAACACCCTAAAACCTTAAAAACATTACATTAAGCTGGTTGGCAACCTGAAGAGTAAGATTCAGAATATGCAGCCTACCGTTTTTCTTTATTTTCCTAAAAAAGTATATGGGCTTTACTGTCAACTGCAACATGAATGCCAAAGAAAAGTATTTTGTAACTTAGTATGTTATAATCTGAATATATATTCTATAACTTAGTATATATTTCGGTACTATATTTTTGAAATACTATGCCTAATACTAAATTTTTTAAAAACTTAAACTAAACATTATATCAAATACCAAAATTTTTGGTTTCGATACGGTAATTCGATATTTGTCATATTATGCACGGCCTGCTCAACACTAATCTAAACCATTATTTCAACTTTTAATTGGGATAATATTTCAAACAATTTATTCTATTCAACTTTTGCTTACACAATAGACACCATCTTAAAATTTTCGTATTTCATAATAAAGTTGCTAACTTGTATTTCCATCTCTCCAAAAGGAAAAAACAAAGAAAAAGATTTTGAATGGATTTAGCAGGTTTAATATTAGAGTAATGATTCCGATTTATATATGATTTTAGCGTTAGAGTATGGTAAACTATATGTGGGTCCTACCAAGTTAGTGCAAAGATCTGGTATTATATCTTAATTTTGTTTTAATCATGATTAATAATCAGTGGCAGGATGCTTCTAAACATTATCCAGATTAAAATCACTCCTTTAGAATATTTTGAGCTGCAGGTTCATTCTCCCTTATAAGACTTGAATTTACTGAAATTATTGAATTAAGACATGATTAGTCCCTTAAAATATTTTAATTATATATGTGGCATCACTGATCGTAAACTTTTGTACATGTTCAATGCATTTAAACATAGTGACTAAAGATTCATAGTTAGTAGACGTAAAAGGTAGTTGCCATGATGCAAATATAACTGAATTTTACAATATAATATTTTAGATATAGCCTTAGGCATTTAACTAGGTTCTGTAAGCTAACTTGAACTTTTAATTCTTATAAAAATATTTTACTATATTCTTCGTCTGAAAAAAAAAAAAGAAATAAGTTGAACAGCTGCTGTTAAGTGAAGAAATATCAGGGATGTTCTTAACCTAATAGTGATATTAGGCTACTTTACAGTACAATACGTAGAATTCTGATTTTCCTATTGTTTTTTTCCTTTTTAAGTTCATAACGCGATTTAAATGTCATCATTTTGTGCTAAAAGTTTCATTCGTTTCTCTTTTTTATAGCCTGTTTGGCCAAGGTTCTAAATTCAGGTTATTTCGAGAATTGTTTTAAAAAAAGTATTTTTGGTGAAAAATAATTTGTGTTTGGTTAATTAATTTGAAAAGCACTTTTGAATAGTAATTAATATTTGACCAAACTTTTGAAAACTGCTTCCAAGTGTATTTTTCTCAAAAATGCGTCTCAGAAAAGTGCTTTTGAAAAGAAGTTACTTTGTTCTACTTCTCAAAAACTGCTACCGCTTCTTTTCAAAAATACTTTTTTTCCTTCCAAAAATTTTGCCAAACACTTCAATTTCTGACCAAAAATTAGCCAAAAAAAAAAAAAAAATTTGAGTTAAAAGTCTGGTTACATCGATAAGTTTGTGGTTATATCAAAAAAGTCAAACACAACTTCAATACTTAAGACTAAGCAGTAAAGTCAACGTTACAAGTTTAGTACTTAATTTTGCAAATTACAATTATAAGTTTATCGCTACATAGCGATAACGTTGAAGTTTCAACTTTAGTGCTTGATCATTTCTTCTTTTTGTTGTTTCCAAAAACCTTTATATATTGCAATGATACAGATCTTATACTTCGATTATACTGAAATTTTTGTGAATATTTGTTTTTATGTTTATATGACTCTTCTATTTATTTATTAAACCACATCAAATTATACGTTTACTCCAAACACTTTAATTACACAAAACAATATGATATAATACAATACAAAATAATAGTACATTGTAAGACGAAAAAATAAGAAAACTATTAACTATGTCCATTTATAAGTAGTTTATTATTAAAATTAATCAATTCATAAAATATTATTAATATTAGCCAATTAGCTATTTGTAGCAAAAAAAGGTCAAAATTTTGTTTTTTTTTGAGTGAGTGTTAATAGAATAAACTGGGTACATCTTAAGGAGCTTGAATCTGTTTTGGAATGATTTGATGGAGTTTTGAGGTGGTTTGAATTGAAAAAAATGGTACGTGTATCACACTTTGTATCACATATGTATCATAATTGTATCAAATGTTTGTCACGTGTATATCCATGTATACTTGTGTGTCAGATACATACGTTAGTACATATTTGATATATGTGTCGCAAAATAATTTTTTGAACTGGATTTTAACAACGAATTTTGATACCAAATCAGTCCAAATCACCTCCAATCATCCTCAAATTTTGTATATTGACTCATCTATATATTTTCAATGAATTTCAACCATACCCGTTGAAAAAGATCCTTTTTTGCTTAGATTTTTTGAATCTTTTGTGTGTGTGTATCACCTTATTTTCTATCTCATTCATGAAATTTACTTTCCGTCTACATCTAACGTTGTTGATCATGCTTAAAAATATGAAATGAGATCTTTACGTGTAATTCTGAGAGAGAAAGAACCTTATTTATTTGAGTTTTTAATTTTTAAATATGCTTGACTAGTTTTAGTAAGTCTATGATAATAACTAGAAATTGGTAAATTGTGACTTATTTGGAACATTTCGGTAAGATTCCCAAAAAATGACAGTGCGCACAAAATGATAATGTATTTTCATATGTACTTTAAACAATGTTTAACTAAAAATCTGGAATGCAAAATCAGAAAAGGTCATTTAGAATATCTAAATTAATCCATAGGTTAGACAAATTTAGGGGATCCTGATTACAGAAGTTTTTGGAAAATAGCCTGACGTCAGATTTGAAAGTACACCAGAATTTCTGCAAGTTATGGTGATTGTCAGAATTTTGTGCCAAATTTGACGATCACCAAAATTTACAGCTACAATATTGGAAAAAAATCTGATGATTATCATGATTTTACCATAAATCTTGACGGATCACCAAAATTTTTCAGCATTATGATTGAATTCCTGGTGCTTCAAAATTCTGGTGGAAGGCCATTTTCCAGAAATTTTCTTGACAAGGCCAACATTTAAACGGTAATTCTGAAAAGGTTCGTTTAGCGTAATATTTAGATGTTTAGGCTGTATTTGGGCCTTATCACTTGGGCTAACGTTTCAAGTAGTCCAATTGACAACCAAAGGCATTAAGGAAAGGTCCAATGCTTGAGGAGAATTTCTAGGGGCTTTTGGATCTATACTCGCTTTTTGGGTCATATTTTAATTTATACTCGCTTTACAAAAAAAATTACAAGTGTACCCACTTTTCGCACAAACTTCAGGCATACGGGCCTGAAGTAGCAAAGACAATTAGACAAACTTCAGCATTCTAGGCTTTTTCAAAAACTTCAGCAGTGCTTATTTAGTTCATTTGTAAAAACTTCAGCACTACATAAGCTGAAGTTTTGTTCTGAATTAATTAGTTTTGTCACAAAGCTTTTTCAAAAACTTCGGCAGAAGATGCTGAAGTTATTTAGTTCATCAGCACTAAATAAGCTGAAGTTTTGTCCTGGATTCATTAGTTTTGTCATAAAGCTTTTTCAAAAACTTCGGCAGAAGATGCTGAAGTTGTTTAGTTAATTTGTAAAAACTTCAGCACTAAATAAGCTGAAGTTTTGCACAGGTATCAGGAAGACTGCGTCTGAAGTTGTAAAAATTAGGGTATAGGTTAAATAATTTTAAAAATTAGGGTATAGGTTAAATAATTTTAAAAATATGGGTATAGGTTGAATGGAGGCGACCAAATAGGGCGCTCCGTGCAATTTTTACGAATTTCTATTAGGAGTATTATCACTTTTAGCACGCGTAAAAAATTATTTATATTTGATAATCGAAAAAGTGTGTAAAATTTATATAATTTTTGTGTATAACATACAAATTATATATATATATATATATATATATATATAATTTGTATGTTATACACAAAAATTATATAAATTTTACACACTTTTTCGANATATATATATATATATATATATATATATATATATATATATATATATATATATATAGGCTATATTTTTACAACGACAATACAATGTATTTTTCCTTTCTATTAAGCGCAACAGCAAAATCAGAGAAGATAGCAACTCGCCAAGGAAAAGTGAGAATAACTTTTAGGAATTTCAACGATTTCATTTTTAAGAAGGAGGCGAAGGAAATATTTCTTTTATTTTAATTCAACATAATCTTGAAATATTAAGCAGACTTAAATTTAAACTTACTTTTTAAAGATTTTGAGGTATATATTTCTGTTGGTAAATTCTACATAGAAATCATTGCTACCAATTAAGTAATTAAGTTGATCATTTGAATAAGTTATTTAATTAATTAATTTATTTGTGTAAATTTAGTTTAATAAGTAGGATTAAGAGAATTAGGTCAAAATTGAAATGATTTAAGTGGCCAAAAGTGCAGTGGCTAATCCATAAAAAGGCTGCCAGTAGATCACGAAAAGACGTAGTTTAGTGCCTAAACTACGTCGTTTGATAAGTAAATCTTAGATCCGATTTGAGCCCTCCTTTCTCTTCTATCCAACGGCCCTAAATCAATATCATCTAGATTATAAGCTAGGAAATCAACCCCATTTTGCCTCATTTTTATATAACACAACCCTAGCATCCCCTCTTCTCTCCCACTCCTCCTTTGCTGCCGCCGCCCCTCTCCACGGCGGCAGCACTGCCTGCTGCCGTCCAAACAGCCCCAAAACTTCACCCAACCTCCCTCTCTTGACCCTCTACCTAAATCCAAACCCCATATCTTTCAAATTCCTCTCAATCCTCTCAAGTCTACCTTGAAAACGAATCCTAGCCGCTGTCTATTTTTTCGAATTTGAAGAACTCCGACCATCCCTATACTTTAATTCTTTCATCACTGGATAAATCTCTTAAAGATCTATTAATCCCCATTGGTTTCACGGCCAAACTCCGGCGACCGGAATTCCGACGACCGTCACTGTCATACCACCATTACTACTTGAAATTGCCTTCTTTTTGAGCCATTAAGCTTGAGACGTTGTGTGCTCTTCAATACGTTAGCTAATTTTTGTTACATTGATTGGAGATGGCACAACATCCCAAGTTTGGTCGCTGCCCGTTGTTATTCCGGCAAGTCGATTGATTCTCCAAGACTCGCGTATTCGCTAACCGATCTCCTTTTTTCTTTTTCTGAATTTTAAGGCTTAATTTTTTATTCATGTTCCTGTTAGTTATGTATAAGTGAATGATGATCATATAAGTTTTGAATTACCTCTTAGTTCATAACTTTGAATCATATTTTAGCTTAGGTTTGTTAAAACCTATTTTTCACAATAATTGTGATTGTAGTCGTTCACAATTTTAGTTTACTTGAATCAGTTTATATCAATCTAATTTGNTTACTACTTGAAATTGCCTTCTTTTTGAGCCATTAAGCTTGAGACGTTGTGTGCTCTTCAATACACTGGCTAATTTTTGTTACATTGATTGGAGATGGAACAACATCCCAAGTTTGGTGGCTGCCCGTTTGTTATTACGGCAAGCTGATTTATTCTCTAAGACTCGCGTATTCGGTAACCCGATCTCTTTTTTTCTTTTTCTGTTTTTTTTTTTGATTTTGTAAGTTGTATCGGGTTTAAGGCTTAATTTTTTATTCATGTTTCTGTTAGTTATGTGTAAGTGAATGATGATCATATAAGTTTCGAATTACCTATTAGTTCATAACTTTGAATCATATTTTAGCTTAGGTTTTGTTAAATTCTGTTTTTCACAATAATTGTGATTGTCGTCGTTCACAATTTTAGTTTACTTGAATCAGTTTATATCAATCTAGTTTGTTTGTGTGTTGCTTTATCAATTCATTGGTTGATTTTGAAGGTTAGAATTCGAATTCAGTCATATATTGATGAAAATGTGAGGTAGTGAAGGAATACTTGAGAGTAAATTACATGTTTGGTTTCTTTTACTGTTTTGGAGTTGTTAGCAGTACATCTACTCCTTTGTTTAGCTGCAGATTTGACAGAAAGGACTGTCCTTTCCCCCTCTCCTGGACAGAATTTTAGTTAACTTAAATCGAACTTTAAAGCCTTCTACTACTGTAAGAGAGGTCTTTTTCTTCATTCTTAAGAGGGACCATCAGGAAAAAAGACAATTGAAAGGAAGAATATCGGCAATTATTTTTCCTCTTGGAAATAGTTTAGAAGTGTCTTTAGGTTCTCTTTTTGTATTATCTTCAAATCTTTTATCTTAAAGAGTTTCTGGGTTGAAGTGTTTTGAGTTTTCTGTTATTTGTTGTGCGTTGGCTGCTTGTTGCTGATTTACCATAGCCGAGTTTCTAAAGTTTTGTGCAACTTTGAGTTCACCATTACTGCTTTTGCTTTGAATATGCAATCTAGGTATATCCTTGACCTTGTAATGTAGAAACTTTATTGTAATGAATCATATGATGCAAATTTTTGATCCAATAAATGAAGCATGAAGTTTAGAGTTTATTTGAGTGTTTCGGTCTCTTTTAACATCTATCATGTTTACAAATGTTTGATTAGTCCATTGTGTTAGAACGATATATTTATGTGTACATTTGTTCCGGATTTTGAAGATTGTAGCATCCCAGTTGGTATAGTAATTGCTCCATAAGACTCTTTTCCCTGAAAGTTCTCACTGAAGGTATATGATTGCATAAAAAATAAAAGTGCACTTCTGTTCTCAAGGATCCTTGTCTTTACTTTCTTTTTCCATTTACTTCATGTGCTTAAGACATTCAAAAGGATTTAAGTTCTAAGATAGTTTGTTGAGTGTTTAGATTAAGAAAAAATAATAAATAAATTCTTATGTTATGCCAAAGAGTTTGTAATTATTTTATTTCTACTCAAAATGTTTAAGTTTGAAGGAAAGTTCACCATAATGGTCATCAGTTGGATCTAGCTTTAACTAGAAGATATTTATGAAATATCTCGTCATAGTTTTGTTGATAATATTAGTTAATTCATGACATTTTCTTTTAAAATTTATATTACTTAAAGTATTAAAAAGAAGAAGGGGTGACGATGAGAAATTATTTTGTTGTACTTTTGGAATGAAAGTGGGGTTTAAAGTGTTACGCAAGACAACTAGTAGGCGCGCTTTAACTTTTTCATTCACGGAATCGCTTGCGTAGCGTGATGTTTAACATTTAATAAATTATTTAAATAATCTCATACCATTAATTAATTAATTTTAGTTAATTTTTAATTTAATTAACCCTTTGCTAAAATCGCGGATTCGCTTGCGTAACGCGATAGTTGACTTCAAATTATCTTCAAAATTAATTTTCTCTGATGTAGTAATTTCTCAAAAGTACTACAAATAATTGATTGTAATGACTTCGAATTTTCTTGCGAGGCGCAATTATAAGTTATTTAATTTTTTTCTGATTACGTATTCACTTGCATAACGTGGTTATGACAAACAATATTATCCACATTTGTTTTATAATTCTAATAATCAAGAAATAAAAGCGCATACGTAAAATATTGAAAAATCAAATAAAAACACCGTTTGTCCAAAATTAATTCAAGCCAAGTAGTCGTCAATAAAACGACCGTGCTAGAACCACGGGATTCGGGGAGTGCCTCACACCTTCTCCCGATCAATAGAATTCCTTACAGTATCCTATTTTTGCAGACCAATAAAAATAGAGTCAAACCTTCCCTTGACTAGAGATTCAAATAAAAGGTAACTTGGAATACCAAAACTCAATTTCAAGTGGCGACTCTGTAAATAAAATAATCCCTATTCAAATTTGTGACTTCAAATTGCAAAAACTCTTTAATCCACATAATCCACAATAACACATATCTTTTGGGGGTAGAAAAGGGGTGTGACAGCTTTTGCGACTCTGCTGGGGAGAACTAGAATTCGAGCTTGTACATGTTGACTTTTTATTTGGATTTATTAATTTTGTATATAGTGTGATTTATTTGTGCCTAATGTGATAATTTTCCACTTTTTACCGCTTTGATATTGTTGAATTGTACATATAAACTGTCTTCTCACGCACTCCCTCTGAGTCTTCTTGAAATTAAAAATTGGGCATTTGCTTGACATAGCCCGCTTTCTTTGAGATAGCTGAGGTGCTTGCCCGGTGAAAGATTTTTAGTCAAACATGTTTTAGGCGGGGAGCACAACCAGCTAAGCCGGAAAGCAATGCTACCGGTACGCTGACCCTCCCCAGCTCGAGTTGTCCGCTCGAGTAAGCCAGTTTAGATACCTTCTCCAATAAGATTTAAACCTAGAAGAACAAACCTTAGCCGGATATCCCTAGTAGGTTCGCTTTATTTGCATCACATGCATTTGACTTAGCGAAGCTCGGCACAGGGGCCGTGTCCGTATAAGACAGGTATCGTCTTTGAGACCATCATGTTCACTTATGTGCGACTTGCTACATCATTTGGAAGGCTTACTTGCGTTGTTGACCGGCTTTAGATAATTAGTTGAGCATAATTATAAAAAGAAAAAAAAATCATTCTCCTAGTTTAGTACAAATAATCTTTTTTTACTAAATTTTTTTTGGTAGTCTGGCATGAGGTATAAAGATTAATTTTCATAAAAATCAAAATAAAAAAAAATTCGGTTTCACCGAACTACACGAGTTTGATTTTCATACGTAGGCAACCTTTATCGGGTCCAACCCCCAATTTTAAAATATCCATAAATATTTTCCTTTAATCTTTGGTACATCAAATCCATATTTTTAAAAAAAAACACTAAAACAAAATAAAAAGCATTTCGAATTACAAATATTTTTCATTCTCCTTCAGAAGTTTTTCTTTCGAAAATTAAAAGAAAACTCAGAATCCAAAGGCAAAAATTAAAAATTCAAAAAGAAATATCTTTCTTTTTAGAAGTCTTTTTTTCGAAGATTCCAAAATAAAAAAATAAAAAATAAAAATCCAAAAAAAAATAATATATTTCTTAAGAAGTCTTTCGTTCAGCAATCTCCCCAAAAAAAATCAGAAAATATTTTACCTTAAATCTTTCTTTGAGACATCAAATACATGAATTTCAAAAAAAAAAAATTGAATTGCAAAATATTTTCATTCTTCTTCAAAAGTTTTTCTTTCGGAAATTAAAAAGAAAATTCAGAATTCAAAGATTTTTTTCATTCAACGCAAAACTCAAAACCCCAAAAATATTTTCTTGGAAGTCTTACTTTCGAAAAAACCAAAAAAAAAAAAAAGAATTCTTTTTTCTTTAGAAGTCTTTCTTTCAACAATTTTCCCATAAAAAATTCAAAAATATTTTTCCTTGATAGGTGCTTTCGTTGTCGGATTTGTATATGAGTAAAAAAAAAAGAGTTAATTTATTTATTTATTCCTGATTCCCTTAAACTACATAATGATCTGATTCATGCGGCGACATGATACGTAGTCAACCTCTAAAAGGTTCGATCAAAATATTTTTCAACGGCTCTAAAATAAGTCGAGGTAAAAACAAAAATGAAAAAAAGAGAGGAATAAATAAGAGAGTTAATAAGCATCGACCTTATAAGCCGAAATGAAACATGAAGCTTTCAAAATCATGTTAGAGACAGTGATAAATGTTAGCAGCATATCATATTTACGTGTGATTTGTATTTGTGAAATAATTAACCCTAACACGTTTGTTGTCTCTTATATAGTAAGTTTAAGGTGGTCGGTTTGTGGTGAAACTGGCAACACATCATTACTTTACCAGATCTAAGGGGAAGATAGCGATGGTTAACAATGATGAAATCGAGTTGGTCAGTAACGACCCTCAGGGTCAATCGGTTGAGCAAGAGTCGGAGGAGGTAAGAAGATTGAAGCATCAACTGACTGATGTGTATCAAGCTTGGGTCTCTGGTCAGCCTCCGCCTCAGGGTCCCTCCGAGAGAACTTCCACAATACCCCTGGCTACCCAACCACCGCTCCCTGAAACAAGCGATCACATTCTACCTCCGGGGAATGTGCCAAACTACATCTTCCTTGCCGCCATTGGTACCTCCAATATGCGACCTCCTGCCGCACCGGTTTGGAACACCCCTCTCGTCATGTATGGCGCACCGGCGCATACAATACTTGCACCAAATCCTGTGACAAGCTCAAACATCGAGCCACTATCTCATGCTTATGATGGCCAATACTACTCTCCAGATATGGCTTTTAAGGGTTTGGCTCCACACAATCAGACCCCACAGTATGAGTTACCTGTAGAAAATGAAAAGGTTGTAAAGACAGGAGAGCCAGATGAGATGGTCAGGAAAATGAGAAGTCTTGAGGAGAACATAAAGAACATACAAGGACTAGGTGGTCACAAAAGTATCTCATTCAGTGATCTGTGCATGTTTCCTCACATCCATTTACCCCCAGGATTCAAGACACCGAAATTTCAGAAATATGATGGACACGGTGTGACGACCCGACAAGTCGTTTTGAGTATCTGCACTTCGCTCGGTATTTTGAGGGCTCGATTAAGTCCGTGTTATGTTATGTGACTTATTGGTATGTTTGGACGTGGTCCTGAAAGGCTTAAATGAGTTTTGGATAGGTTTGAGTTGTGTTGCGCTTGTTTTTTTTAAAATGTTTCGACATTGTTTCTTCAAGCATAAATGGTACTACATTAAGAAAATTAGCTCCAATTTCTTATTTTATTGAAGCATTAGACTCATATCATAATTATGGAGCCATAGAAAAAAGAATCGTCGAATTTGGACATCGTATGAGGAGTTTATGGTTATTTTACTAAGAGTTGGGTTGCCAGATTTTCAGATTAATTACGAAATTGCCACTCACTTCGTATTTAAAAATATTGAAACCAACATATCTCCTTCAATATAAGGTCAAATGGAGTGATTCAAGAACCTAACTTGACTATAATTTCACAAGGAATCTATTAGAGGCATCAAAAGTGAGTTTCGAGATCATTTGGCACAAGAGACGAGGCAGAACAATAAGGGTTTTGTTCATTTAACATATTTTGAGTTGGGGAACTCGAAATTGGGCAATATTTGAGGCGATTTTCACCATAATAATTGGGGTAAGTATTCTCTACTCGGTTTTGGTTATATTCCATGAATCTATCTTCAATTTTAGCTTTTGGTTGATGAATTTTAAAGAGGAAATTGGGGATTTTGGCCTAAAGTTTCATAATATGAATTTTTGAGTTTTGAACATCGATTTGGAGTCGGAATTGAGTGAAACTAGTAGGATTGGACTCGTAATTGAATGAGTTATCGAATTTTATGAGTTTTTGTTGGGTTCCGAGGCATGGGCCCGAGTGTGATTTTTGGCCGGATTTGAGATTTGATTTGGATTCAATATTTATCATTTGGAATTATTTCCTTGGGCTTTATTTGATGCATTTGAGTTGCTTTTGGCTAGATTTGAGACGTTTGGAGTTCACCACGCGCGCGATGGCACTTTTGGAGCATCGCTTGACTTGCTCGGTATTGTAATTTACTTGTTCGAGGTAAGTGTTTTGCCTAACTTTGTTGAGAAAATTTTTCCTCTTATTTGTCATTGTTTGCTACCTACGGGGTTGATACATATATGAGGTGAAGAGCGTGTATGTATGTGCTAGGGTTAATCATGCTTGGGGGGTGGATTATGTTACATTTATGTTTGTGGATTTTTGTGATCTCTTGCTTCATGCCTCACTTGACTTCTAGATATTAAGAACCTAGTATTAAATGTTAGAATCGAGACTTAGCTTATTATATCTTGATCAAATTTGATGGAACTATGAGAATACATTGATGTGTCTAATTCGGTCATCTCTATGCATAATCATTAATACATTGTCACAACCGATATTTTGAGATGCTAGATTCCATACTTGTATTGTTGATAAATTATGAGATTTGTGGAAGTACTTGAATTATGTGTTCCTTGAGGGTTCATTGAATCATTGTTGGCTTGGAAATCAGTGATTGAGAATTTGTTTGGAATATTCGTTTGGACACTCTGCTAGATGTTATTTATATTTCCTGCCTTGCTATTTTATTGATATTCATATGCTTGGTAAGGAAGAGTGTAAAGCACAAAGGGTGATGCCATGCCATTTTCTATTCATTATCATGTGAGGAAAAGTGTAAAGCACGAAGGGTGATGCCGTCCCATTTTATATTCATTATCATGTGAGGAAGAGTGTAAAGCACGAAGGGTGATGTCGTGCCATTTTATATTCATTATCATGTGAGGAAGAGTGTAAAACACGAAGGGTGATGCCGTGCCATTTCATATACATTATCATGTGAAGGAAGAGTGTAAAGCACGAAGGGTGATACTGTGCCATATCATGTGAGAGTAAAAGCACGAAGGGTGATGCCGTGCCATTTCATATACATTATCATGTGAAGGAAGAGTGTAAAGCACGAAGGGTGATACTGTGCCATATCATGTGAGAGTAAAAGCACGAAGGGTGATGCCGTGCCATTTCATTTATATTGTTCTGCTTTTAATATTTAGAGTTCATGGTACGAGGGTGTTTCCGTGCAGGTGAGGATGAGGAACATGCATTATGATGTGATATCTGTTCCGGTGTATACATTTTCACCTTTACCTTGAGCTGTTATTGTTGAAATTATATATTTTGTGTCGTACTTATATATATATATATATTATTGTCCCGTACTTGACCTCTATCTCAATTGTTGATGCGTTGTCCATGTCTTTTACTTGCTTAACATGCCTATTTCCTGCATTTAAAATTATACTCATGTCATACCTATTCCGTCACACTCTAGTTTAAGCATTCCGTCATGCT
>ML336720.1:0-38034 GCA_005239505.1 Nicotiana paniculata | reverse complement strand
GAAGTTAATTCGCTCATTTGTAAAAACTTCAGCACCCCATGTGCTGAAGTTTTGTCCTAGATTTTATAGTTTTGTAGTCATGATCTTTTTGAAAAACTTCAGCATAATTGCTTCTGCTTTTTATATCTGCCACAGTGATTTACTGCTTACATATAAAAAACTTCATACTTTTTCTTTTTGAATCAATAATACACTAATATAGTTTATCTTAATTTTCTATTCCTTCTTAGGTGTTCAACCTTGATTCAATGTTGTTTAGAATAAATAGTGAAGGAATCAAATTCATTGTGCATTTAAAAAAGAGAACTTGTGACTGCTTGGAATTCCAACTTGATGAATTGCCCTGTCCACATGCAATTGCTCCTATTAATAAGAGATATTTGCAAAAATATGATTACTGCTCAAATTGGTATTCAAAGGAAACATGGTTCAAAACATATGAAGGACATGTGAATACTGTGGGAGATCAAAAATCATGGGATATTTCACAAAATGTAGAATCTGAGATCACAAAACCTCCCGATGTGGAGATTTTACAAGGATAAAGACAAAAGAAGAGGCATATGCCAACGACTGAATCAGTACCATGGAAGTCTACCAAATGCAATCGATGTGAACAAATTGGGCATAATAAAACAACTTGCTTATCTTCTCCAACACCTCATCCATATTCCAAGAAACACGCTGAAAAATACTCCAACGTTCAATAATTCTTGGTCAGAATTTAGACTTTCATTTTTGTATGATATATTTCAAATGTGATTGTTTTCCTACAAATAAAAAAAAAATTTGCACTCTTTTATATATTGCTGAAGTACAAATCACTCATTTTTCTTGCGCAGGCTTACAGGTTTGGTTGCATTTTAAAAAAGTTCGCAATGACTTCAGCAAGAAAAAAATGTATGTGAAATACATATCCTTAACAAACACACACACACAAAACTTAAGCATAAAATGTTCAAGTTTAATTTATATAAACAACACAAAACATTAGGAAAAACAAGGTCATCATACACATTGACAAAACAAAAAGCAGAATCATAAAAAACATTAACAAAAAAGCACAATATAAAACACATAAAAAAAGGATTACAAAAACTAAGCATCATTGCCACTATTAGAATAATACTCATCAATTTCTCGAAATATCCCGTCATCATCAGAATCGGAGATAAGTATAGGATACTCGGGCAAAAAACCACAAAGTCCAATGAGATCAGTCTTCAACTTGTTGAACTCAGGACGCAACTCACTTTGTTCAACTATTACTCTGTCCATAAGAGAAGACTCTTCAGGTCATTTTGCATCTTGGCATAGTTGTCCCAGATGGGAAACTTAAAACAATCAAACTGGTGGATAACCTTGTCAAATGAGCTTGGATAGCCTTGACAACTACGTTCAAGGTTAATCCTGTGCTGGAATGATTTATCGGCAATAAAATTTGGTCTGATTCTTTCCCAATCAACCTTTATTTGATCCCACTTTTGCATAAGGTTACACATTGGTACGTTATTATTCCAATCAGACTTCAAACTATCCCACTTCTGCATAATTTCTTCCATTGAAAGCTTCCTACTTCCTCTTGCACCAGACATTCTTTCTTAAAAAAAAGATAAAAGACTAAGGATGAATATAAATTTAAAGAAATATGATAGAAGTCTATGGATAACTAATTTTCAAGTGAAATTTTACGTTCAGAGAAATTCAATGTGAAAGATAAGTAGGTGGTAAAACAAGTAAGTGGTAAATGTTACTTCATCCTGTCCACAATTTTTGTATAGTAATAAAACAACTTTAGCCTCATAAATTTTCAGACAATAAATGTAAATGTAAGATAAGTAGGTGACAAGAAAAATAGTTAGTAAATGCGAAAAACATAAGTATCAATTTAAATAAATATGCTGAAGTTTTATCGTCATGAGCTTTATGAAAAACTTCAGCATCTTATGCTGAAGTAAATTAGTTCATTTGTAAACACTTCAGCACCTAATGTGCTGAAGTTTTTATCACTGGATTCTATAGTTTAGTCGTCATGAGCTTTATGAAAAACTTCAGCATCTTATGCTGAAGTAAATTAGTTCATTTGTAAACACTTCAGCACCTAATGTGCTGAAGTTTTTATCACTGGATTCTATAGTTTAGTCGTCATGAGCTTTATGAAAAACTTCAGCACAAGATGCTGAACTAAGTTAGTTCATTTGTAAACACGTGCTGAAGTTTTTATCACTGTATTCTATAGTTTAGTCGTCATGAGCTTTATGAAAAACGTCAACACAAGATGCTGAAGTAAATTAGTGCATTTGTAAACACTTCAGCACCCTACGTGCTGAATTGTATTCTATAGTTTAGTCGTCATGAGCTTTATGAAAAACTTCAGCACAAGATGCTGAACTAAGTTAGTTCATTTGTAAACACGTGCTGAAGTTTTTATCACTGTATTCTATAGTTTAGTCGTCATGAGCTTTATGAAAAACTTCAGCACAAGATGCTGAAGTAAATTAGTTCATTTTTAAATACTTAAGAAACCAGTGTGCTGAAGTTGTTATCCCTGGATTCTAGTTTAATAAGTTAATTCTTAAAAAGTTCAGTACTCCCTATGCTGCACTTTTTGTCCCTGGATTCTATAGTCAATTAGTTCATTTGAAAAAACTTCAGCATATTGTTAACCTAAGACAAAATAGACAAACGTATTTGATAATGAAAATAGAAGAAAAATTTATAAGACAGATATCACATTATTCACACAATTCATTTTATTTTCACTATCAATTACAATCAACAACAACAACAACAACAACAAACCCAGTTTATAGAAGGCTACATGGTAGGCGGATAAGGGGAATGAAGAGGAATGGGTGCTACTGATGGAGAGTCATCTAAGGTTCGAAGATCTCCCAGGGGAATGAACGTCTCCATGACTAGAAAATTATAGACATGACACATAGGGGAATGAAGAGGAATAGGTGCTACTGATGGAGAGTCATCTAAGGTTCGAAGATCCCCCAGGGGAATGACTATCTCCATGACTAGAAGGAGACATGACACATTCTTTTCTTCTGCTGGACAACCTTCTTAAATGAGCTTGCATAACCTTCACAACTACGTTCAAGGTTAAGCCTGTGCTGGAATGACTCATCCACAATAAACTTTGGTATGATTCTTTCCCAATCAGCCTTTAGTTTATCCCACTTATGCATAAGATTACACATTGGTACGTTACTGTTCCAATCAGACTTCAAATTATCCCACTTCTGCATAATTTCTTCCATTGAAAGCTTCCTACTTCCGCTTGCACCAGACATTCTTTCTTCAAAAAAAGATAAAAGACTAAGGATGAATATAAATTTAAAGTAATATGATAGAAGTCTATGGATAACTATGAAATTTTCAAGTGAAGAGATTATTAATATAGCCAAAGAGTGCTCCTAATCAATTTATCTATAAATGTAAAAGTAACTTTTCAGGTCTGTTTTACTATTTTACATTCAGAGAAATTCAATGTGAAAGATAAGTAGGTGGTAAAACAAGTAAGTGGTAAATGTTACTTCAGTCTGTCCACATTTTTTGTACAGTAATAAAATAACTTCAGCCTCATAAATTTTCAGAAAATAAATGTAAATGTAAGATAAGTAGGTGATAAAAGACAAAAAGTAGCTAGTAAATGCGAAAATATAAGTATCAATTTAAAAAAATATGCTGAAGTTTTATCGTCATGAGCTTTATGAAAAACCTCAGTATCTTATGCTGAAGTAATTAATTCATGTGTAAACATTTTAGCACCTAATGTGCTGAAGTTTTTATCACTGGATTCTAGAGTTTAGTCATCATGAGCTTTATGAAAAACTTCATCAAAAGATGCTGAACTAAGTTAGTTCATTTGGAAACACGTCAACACCTTACGTGCTGAAGTTTTTATCACTGTATTCTATAGTTTAGTCGTCATGAGCTTTATGAAAAACTTCAGCACAAGATGTTGAAGTAAATTAGTTCATTTTTAAATACTTCAGCTACCATTGTGCTAAAGTTTTTATCCCTGGATTCGATAGTTTAGTCGTCATGAGCTTTATAAAAAACTTCAGCACAAGATGTTGAAGTAAATTAGTTCATTTGTAAAAAGTTTAGTACTCTCTAAACTGAAGTGTTTGTCCTTGGATTCTATAGTTAGTTAGTTCATTTGTAAAACTTCAACATAGTGTTGCGAGTTTTTATCTAAAATAAAATAGACAATCATATTTGATAATGCGAATAGAAGAAAAATTTAAAAGACAGAGAACACATAATTCACACAAATTATATGTATATTCACAAAATCCAAATTTCGTTTTCACTTACATCCTTGAAAAAAAAAGAAACAAGTTATTCTCTATTCAAAGAATATCACACAAAGTCTCTTTATTTCTCCATAGTCATGTCCTTCTTTCCCTTCTGGACTTTCATAATTTCTATCTTGTTTCCACTTTCCATGATCACAAAGATTTTTTAGAAAATGTCGTCTTCTTTCATAAGAGAAAACAAGAAAATGTTGGCAAAGACATGCTTAAATGGTGTGCATCTAGGAATTTGTGGGAAGCAAAGATAATGAAGGAAACGTCCAGAAACTTCATGTGTGAAGGAGACTGGCCACAGTTTGTGGTGCACCACAAATATCCCAGAACTCGAGTTTGTCATGCACCACAATCTGTGGCCAGTCTCCTTCACACATGAAATTTCAGGATGTCTCCTTCATTATCTTTGCTTCCCCACGAATTCCCTGCTACACCCAATAAGCATGTATTTGTCAACACTTTCTTGTTTATCTTTGAATATAAATTTAAAGAAATATGATAGGAGTCTGTGGATGACTATAAAATTTTCAAGTGAAGAGATTGTTTATATAGCCAAAGAGTGCACCTAATCAATTTAATATCTATAAATGTAAAAGTAACTTTTCAGGCTTGTTTAATGCTTTACGTTCAGAGAAATTGAATGTTATAAGATAAGTAGGTGGTAGGTGAAACTAGTAAATGTAAAAAAATATAAGTATCAAGTTAAAAAAATACAGCTTTATGAAAATCTTCAGTACAAGATGCTGAAGTCAATTAGTTCATTTGTAAAATCTTCAGCACCTCATATGCTGAATTTTTGTCCTGAATTCTATAGTTTTGTCATGAGCTTTTTTAAAAACTTCAGCACAAGACAAACTGAAGTTTTTTCCTGGATTCATTAGTTTACTTCATGCTGAAGTTTAGCATGCTGAATTTCATCCAAAATATACTAAAAAATCATGATAAAAGAGACAAAACGCATTAGTTTTCACTTATATCCTTTAAAAAAAGAAAAAAATTTGTTTTTCATTTACAAGTTATACTCTATTAAAAAAATTCACACACAGTATCTTCATATTCTCCATAGTCATCTCCTAATTTCTCTTCTGGAGTATCATAGCTCCTTTTCTTTTTCCACATTGCATGAGCCCACAAATTTACAGTCAATTCTCTCCTGAATGTCAGTGCCTGATTTTGATTGAAATGCATGACATCTTCTCTCTTCAACCGCATTTCCATGAACTTAAGAGTATATATACCACAATCAACACTACAAAAAATACATGAAATAAGAATTGAAGAATAATTAACACAAGAATAAAAAATAATAAACATAAGATGCATCGTTAAAAGATATGCCAAACACGTACTTGTTAACCTGTTGGGGTGTCTTCATCCACATAATTTAAAATTTATCCACATAATTTTCTGCCCAACTTTTATTGTGTGACTCAAAATCCAAGCATTTGAGACAGTGTGGGATCAACCGGGCATAAATTTTGACATGTTTAAACGCACTTTCATATGGTATATTTTTTAACGAATCATACACATAGATAATTTTCTCTTTAAAGCTCAAAATTCCAAAAAAGTAGTGCGTTGATGTCTGTTTCCCTGTTGGCGGAAGTCGAAATGGAAAAAATACTTTTTCAGCACATGCCCATGAGATACCACATGAGAGGTCAGTGCCTCTTACGTAGCTGGTCACCATTTCACCAGTTGATTCATCGTTAATCCAAGTATACTCTATAAGTTCCTAAAACACCACTTCGTCTTCTTCTTTAGAAGCTTCTTCATCCTGTTTTTTGGATGTCCTCTTTCTCTTTGATTTACTTTTTGCCTTTTCCCTCATTTTTAATTTTTTTCTTATTTTCGTCAGCTTTAGGATGAACAGTACCTAGCTTAGTCATATACTGATCAAAAAGTAAATTTGTTATTGCACATCTTATTTTTGTATAACTTGGAAGGTGATAGCAATATTTTTTTCGCAAGAAATATATGCCCACTTCAATATGCTGCAATAGAACAACAACAAAAGAAAATATGTGAAATATTAAACTTCAGCATGCATAAGTATGAAATTTACAAAAAAAATGCACTACAAAACTGCATCACAAAAATTCAGCATATAAGTATGAAATTTTGAAAAAATGCATTACAACTAGAAACTACAAACTGCATGACAAAAACTTAAGCATATTGAGTTTGAAGTGTTAGGAAATAATCTAAAAAAGCTGCAGCAAGTTTGATTTAAAAATTTTAGAAAAAAAAACTAGAGACTGCATGTCAAAACTTCCGCATAAATGCTGAAGTTGTTTAGTTCATTTTTCAAAAACTTCCGCATAAACAAGCTGAAGTTTTAGTTTTAATTGCTAAACTTCAGCACTAAAAATATGCTTAAGTTATGTCCTGCTTTCTATACTATAAAAATAACCTGAGATTTTGAGAAATACAGTTGAAAACTAAATCAAAAAACAAACTTAATAACTTACTTCATCCGAAAGATCAGAGTTAGGATCCACAAGCTCGGTAAAGAATGACTTTGGAATGAGCATTCTAGATAATCTAAATGGATTGGAATTATATTCACTATCATCCTTCTTCAACCAGTCATTAAATCTTCCGATAATTTTACTGTCTCGATTAACATAATGGAAGGGAAACCTTCGTGTAGTCTTTCCTTCTTTTCAGTCTTGCCCCCTTGTCTCCTTACGAATCCTTTTCTCTTTTTTATCTGCTTTTCTTTCTGGTTTCTCTTCCTCCTGTTCTGTCACAACTAACTGCTGCATTTCAGCAGCAGGGGAAGATTCCACAGCCATGGCACCACCTACTTCACCAACTCCCTGCTGTTCCAACACAGCTAACTGTTGTTGTTCAGCAGGAGGGGGAAATTCCATATCCATGGTGGCAGATCCTTGACCAACTCGCTGCTATTCACAATCTTCTTGTCTCTCTTCACCAACAACAACATCAGCAGAATTGCCTTCAGAACGAGTCCCTTTTGTACTACCAATTGAAAATGAACATACGTTGAAGTTGGGGATATCTCTGGTGTCACTCATAACATTAGGAGACATGGAAATCTTCCTTCTCTTAGGATTTGGAAGAAGTTGTGATGCATCAGATGATATCTGCAAAAGCAAGTAAATTATATATACATAAATACAACTGATACAAAACACATATTAGGCAAAACAAAACAACTTGTAATCGAATTGTAGAAAATAACTACCTGGTCTAAGTGCACAGATGGTGTTTGAATTCCAATGGATCCACTTCCATTAGGGTTAAATATGCCTATATCTTCATGCAAAAAAAATAATTTAAATAATACTGACTAAATTCTATAAAATAATACAAACACAATTCACACTTGTTTGTGAGCCAACATGTGTGAATAGATGTACTTCTCCTTTCTCATATAGCCGAAGAATCTCACAGATTTCTTTTGAAGCTGCATCCAATCCTTCTAAATAATAATCAAAAAACATACCAAAAAAAAATAAAGTATGTAAAATTTCAAACTGTAAAAAATATACTTGGATCAAATGTAATAAATTCATGATCTATAGAATACCTTGACATTTGTCTTGCACTGTGGTTTCCTGCATGCTTTTGTCGATTTCAGCAGCTCCAGGTTCATCCAATTGTGCAGCAACATCGAGGAGCATTTGAGTATTCTCTGGAAGCATTTTATCAACTCTATCTTCATTAAATTCAGCATCATCAGAGAGTTTTTCAGTTTTATATATATATATATATATAGGTCATTTATTTGTTCCCCCTCTTTATGAACATGTAGTGGAAGTTATGAAAACGGATTACCTCTCTCAATATTGGTACACGCATCACTCGATGTCCGTTCTTCAGTACCAACAGATGCATGATCTCCATCACAAATCAAATTGCCTTTTGCAAGATCACTGCCCAAAGCACAACTTGGTGCATCTCCTTCATAATCAACAACGTGATCATCTACACCTTTCTTGCTTCCAATATTCACAGTTGATAATTGTTCATCAATTACATCTTTGCTCGGTCGATCAACACTGGGATGTTCTTTGTTAAATTGTTGTTCAACATGTTGATCTCCTTCAACATCTATTTCCACAGGTGTAACATTTTCATGTGCTTCATCATGAGCATCATTAATATCCGATAGATGCTCAAATGAGTAATTCATCCCATCATATTGTCGAGACTTCATGATGGAGCCATTGTCTTTTCCATTTGATTTGTCGACAATCTTAAACAACTCTTGAAACTTCTCATCAAAATATTCCTAGAAAAAAATTACTAACAATGATTAATCTAAACGACATTAGCACAGAAAAAAAGACTTCTCTATAAATTAGCTTACCTTGACTTTTCCAAAAACCGCATCAACAATAGCAGATCACTCATCCTCTTAAACTGCGAAACAACTTCTTTCGCAATTATTTTTCTTTCTGCTTCTGCATGCCTTTTAACCTCACTCGTTACCCTCTAGTATAGAGACACATAACAAAACTTAAGGTACAAAAGCATGCTGAAGTTCATCACAAAGAGAAACAAAACTTAAGCTACTAGAATGCTGAAGTTCGGGAAAAACAGAACAAAACTTCAGGTACAAAAGAATGCTGAAGTTCATCGCAAAGACAAAAAAACTTAAGCTACTAGAATGCTGAAGTTCATCACAAAGAGAACAAAAACTTAAGCTACTAGAATGCTGAAGTTCACGAAAAATAGATCAAAACTTCAGCTACTAGAATGCTGAAGTTCATCACAAAGAGAACAAAAACTTAAGCTACTAGAATGCTGAAGTTCGGCACAAACAGAAAAAAACTTCAGCTACTAGAATACTGAAGTTCATCACAAAGAGAACAAAACTTAAGCTACTAAAATGCACAAAAAGAACAAAACTTCAGCTAAAAACATGTTGTAGTTTTACAAAAACACAAAAATAAAATAAAAAATTCAGCACAAAACTTACAGAACATATTGTATTGACTAATTCATTGTCAAACGCCGTTGTAGAACGGTTAGAACGACTCTGGGTATGAGGTGATTCACTAGTTGAAGTTCGACGGGTTTCTTTTGATCGACTCCGACTACGTGGTGATTCACCAGTTGAAGGAACCGCATTAACTACCCTTGAACGAATCCGGCTGCATGGCAATTGTCCAATCAAAGGCATTGAATTCAATTCCTCTTCTGTAGGAATTATATCCAATACCTTAAAATTCTGATATTCCTGTTTAATACAAAAAAAGTATATTATGAAAATAAAATAAAAGTAATACGTCAACATATTAACAAAACTACAAAAAATAAAAAAAAAACATTCACTTATAGAATGATTACTAAAATATTTCTCGAGTTCTTTATATTTAGGCTCTCCCACACATACATAACGTAACATCCTGGGAACCTGAGGGGAATCAAGGTACTCGTCGTCTTTAATATACCTCTTTCGAAGATCGGGGAAACGCTCATAGAACTAAACACACAACGGATATGGAAATCCACCAACAATATACTCAGTTGAATGTTCGTTGGATTGGTTATCCAATGCATGTTTCATTGACGTAATGAGCTTCTCATAAGACACATTACCCCAAGGATAATCAGCACAAGCATTATCATCTTCGACAATGGCTGCATAATCCTCTAGCACCGTTGATTCATTCTTTTTACCAAATAAAATAGACTCCACAACAAGAATTTCCATAAGTTTAATAGCATCTTCATCACTCTCACATACATGTTTGAAATTTACATCATCATTCTGAATTTCATTACGGGACATAAAATCTCGAATGTCCTTCAACGTCACACCCTTAGACTTACCAAAATATCGTTTCAAAATCGTGCTCTCTCGTTTAGATGGTTTTTCAACATTATGTGCGGTGATCCTCAAACCGCACATAATGTGAAAGTCTTCAAGGGTGAACGATACATTATGCCCAAAAATCTTGAAACTAATGGAGTCTCGATCATTGGTGAATATTCGAGAAAGACACAAGCAATGAACCAACTTCATGCTGCATTTGAAGTTCTCCATAGCCAAAATATACCGAAAATTACCGTTAGTTAGCTTATCTTCTTGTGCAGGAGTCAAGAAAGTTTTGATTAAACTCTTCAAATCGTGGTTACCCTTCCAGTAAGCACGACAGTTAAACCAATCTCGAAACTCAAAATATCTTTCCCCTGCTCTTGTAGGAGGAACAATACGGACTGAAGGACCTTTTGATAGTGTACGGTTTTTAGATGCTTTAGCTGCTGGAGGATTTGAAGGTGTTGTAAGATTTGTAGAAGCCATCTGTTGAAATAAAGTAAAAGATATCAGTTAAAAACTTCAACTCAAAGAAGACAAACTCAGCAAATATAAAACAAAAACTTCAGCTCCCAAATATGCGAAAGTTCACCAAAACAAAACAAAAAACTTCAGCTCCCAATATGTTGAAGGGTCACCAAAACAAAATAAAAACTTCAGCTCCCAAATATGCGAAAGTTCACCAAAACAAAACAAAAAACTTCAGCTCCCAATATGTTGAAGGGTCACCAAAACAAAATAAAAACTTCAGCTCCCTATATGCTGAAGTTTCACCAAAAGAAAGCACAAACTTCAGCTCCTAAACAAAAACAAGCTGAAGTTCACCAGTTACAAAACACAAAACTTTAGCTCCCACTTTCATAAAAATACAACACCAATAATTAAACACAAAAAATAATAAACTTCAGCTCCCACTTTCAAAAAAATATAACAAAAAATATAAAACAAAATTTCAGCTCCCTAACTAAAGAATTTATAGAATGTTCATTAGAAACAGACACAAACGTTCAAAAACTTCAGCATATCACCAAAACAAAGCAAAAACTTAAGCTCCCAATATGCTGAAGTTCACCAAAACAAAAAAGGAAAACGTCATCTCCCAATATGTTGAAGGGTCACCAAAACAAAACAAAAACTTCAGCCCCAATATGCTGAAGTTTCACTAAAATAAAGGAAAAACTTCAGCTCCTAAGCAAAAACAAGCTGAAGTTCACCAGTTACAAAACACAAAACATCCACACACGTTCAAAAACTTCAGCATATCACAAAAACAAAACAAAAAAACTTAAGCTCCCAATATGCTGAAGTTTACCAAAACAAAACAAAAAACGTCAGCTCCCAATATGTTGAAGGGTCACCAAAACAAAACAAAAACTTCAGCTCCCAATATGCTGAAGTTTCACCAAAACAAAGGAAAAATTTCAGCTTCTAAACAAAAACAAGCTGAAGTTCACTAGTTACAAAATACAAAACAGACACACACGTTCAAAAACTTCAGCATATCACCAAAACAAAACAAAAAACATCAGCTACTAACCAAAAAACAAAACAAAACATCACCTGCTAAAATGCTGAAGTTAACCGGTTATAAAACAAAAAACTTCAGCAAAGCACAAATTTAACACCAATAATTAAACACAAGAAATAAAAAACATCAGCTCCATAAAATTAAGGTATACATGACAAAAATCACTATAGAACTAAACCCTAACAAACTATCAAACATAAATATCACAAAAACAAACAAAACCCTATAGAACATGACTATCACAAAAACAAACAAAACTCAAAAATTAAATCGTAAAGTTACTGCAATGTACCTATGATTATACGCAATATTGTTGGCGAACGAAGAGTTGAAAACTCAAAAAACAATGACGATAACCGTTTTGATTTCGTAAAAGCGAAGAACGGGAGAGAGGGAGAGTATTTGCATAGTAGATGACTGAGGTTTACTTGAAGAGAAAGTAGTCTTTTAATAAAAAAAAGATAAAATTATCTTTTCGAAAGGCTTTTAAAAAAAAAAAAAGGTACGGATACAAACATAAAAACAAGGCGGCTACAGGTTAAAAAGAGGCGCCCTATTGCAATTTTCTAATAATTTGCTGACTTCCCAACATGACTCCACTGTATTGCCTATTTTCATTCATAATAATTAACAACTTGCTATATCCAATTAAATTGCATTAGTAGTCTAAAATTCTTAACTTAATCTGTCAACTTATTTACTTAAATCAATAATGTTACCCTTCCATATAAGAGATCAAAGAACAAAGTCATCACCTATGTCGTTGGAGAGTTAATCTTTTGAATTAAAAGAACACCGTCACCACCTACTGCAATTTGTTGAGTCCTCTATTTGGAATTCACTCTTAAAGATTTTCTTCCAAGAGAAGAAAGGAAAGAAAAAGGATTTCAATTAACATGTAAATCTTGCAATCGAATTTGGGAGGATGCTAAGGAATATGCTAGTTCTTCTTAATAGCTGCTATGTTATTTTAGTTTGATTGTGCTAATAATTTAAGAAAGTAAGAAAATTTTGAATCTTTTGGTCTTAAATTAAAGTTACAATGTACCAAAATACCGTATGAATTATTGTTGTACGGTGATCTTAAAAATGGCATATGAGATGTTAGATACAAAGTAAAAAGAAAAGTAAAATACATAAATTGGAACATGTGGAGTATCTACTTTGAAATCTTCATTCTTTTTTAACTATCTTAGAGATAAAACCTAACTCTTTAAATACAAAGTTTTCCATATAGAATCAGTACAATCATTGTTAACTTTATACTAGTAGTGGAGTAATATTTAATGCTAGAAAAACATCAATCATAATGGACAAGAGCAAACCTAGTTGGGACAATAGTGCAAAGATTCTTCCTCATTTTTTGGGTTCGTACACAAAGCTAGTCCACTACTGCATCAAAGTAAGTTCAATATAGGTAGAGTACTGTACCAGACCTAAGCTCATGAGTTTCCTATTGCTGTGACCAAAAAGCAACCAAACTATTATGGGTACTGGGGAAGAATCACAGAAGTTTCCTATTACTATGTTATACTCTTTTTGACCCAATTATGTGATGAATATCACATTTTGAGAGTCAAACAAACTTCTTTTTACTGTATTTTTTTAATATGCTTTTAAATATTTTAAATTGTTAATTATTGTGACTTATAATACTTTTTATGTAGTTTTCAGATCTCAAAAAACATAAGAATCTATGCTTGAATTCGTGATCAAAATCAAAAAGTTTGATTCTCACAATTCTAACTATATCACATGAATTGAGATAGAGTACGTACTAGTTTAGTCCTAAACAATGGAATACATATGAAAGGAAGACTTGGTTTTTGTCACGACCTAAACCATGTTGTGATAGCGTCTTTCGTGATACAAGACAAACTTACTTCCCAAAATATTACAACTAATTTGATTATAAGAATTTAATATAACATATCCAATATTTGAATTTCTCATAAACTAAATCAATTCTAAATATCAATATAGAAAATACGGAAACAAGCCCCAAACATCGGCGTGTCACTAAGTCACGAGTGTCTAAATCTATGAACTAAGATATATAAACTGTCTAATTGTCAATACAGTCCAAAACAAAGAAATAACTGATAAAAGGAGTAACAAGGTCCTGCGGACGCTAGCAGCTACCTTGCAGTCTCCAAAGATAGCCGGTCTGAACTCAACGATCACCGCGCTCTAACTCACCTGGATCTGCACATAAAGTGCAGGGTGTAGTATGAGTACAACCGACTCAGTAGTAACAAAAATAACTAAGAAATTGAGTAGTAGTGACGAGCTAAGCAGAACAATCCAATTATTTCTTTTCACAATTAAGGATAAACAGTAGTAAGCAGGTAATTTCCATAAATCAACAAATGCTACAAGGCAATTAACAGGTAAATGCAACAACAACAAAAGTAAATGGAACCTCTCAGCAATGTCACTCCATCACTCAACCCTCAATGCTCACTCTCAATAGGTACATGCGTTCATTGGGGGTGTACAGACTCCGTAGGGGCTCCCATAGCCCAAGCGCTAAGCATGGACAACTCACGTGCCATAATAAAAATCTCCGGATCCGCACGAACCACTCACGTGCTACACGGAAAGCTCACATGCTACACGGACAACTCACGTGCTATGGTATCAATACCTGGATTCGCACAGATAACTCACGTGCTGCACGGACAATTCACGGGCTATAATCAAATATCTCACAACAAGCCTTCCGCTTCACTCAGTCTTGTACCTCTCTAGCCTCACAATTCTCAACAAATAAGGGAACACATCCCAATTCAAGTATTACAACATATCAGCAAAATAATAGAGACTGAGGTAAACATGTACAAGATTTTCTATGACTGAGTGCAAATAATGTGAGCATGAATAAAGCCTAAGCATGATCTCTAACATGAAGGCAGTCAAGTTTAACAACATGTAAATACATAAACACAGATAATGGTTATTAGGCCTCACAGCCTCACGGGATGGACCAAGACTCAATCCCTCACGGTATACACCCACACGCTCGTCACCTAGCGTGGATATCACCTCCAAACAATCATATGATATCAAATTCTCCGGGTTTATACCCTCAAAGCCAGAGTTAAATCTGTTACTTACCTTAACATCGTAAAATCCTTCTCCGAGATGCCCTCATCTCTGCTCGGTCTCCAAAAGCTCCAAATCTATCCATTAATCAGAATAATACTATCAACATAGTCTAAAGAATCGAATTCCACAAGAAAAACTACATAAATAGGCCAAAAATCCGAAATCGGCCAAAATCCAGCCCCCGGGCCCACGTCTCGAAACCCGTCAAAAATGGAAGAATTAGAAACCTCATTCTCTCCCAAGTCTAACCATATCAAATTCGTCGAAATCCGACTCTGTTTGGTCCCTCAAGTCCTCACCTCAAACTCTTCAAAACTCAAGCCTTAACTCCCTCAATTTCACCCTAAACTCCTACCAATTTCACGACTAAACAGTGGGAAATCATTAAAAACACGCTAAATAAACCCAAGTAACTTACCTCAGTGATATCCCTTGTTTCTCCCTTGAAAAGCACTGCTCAAAGCTCAAAAATTGTTCAACAATGGTGAAGAACGGGCAAAATTCGCAAAGTGTGACTTATATAAGTTTCTGTCCGGGGGTTCCGCACCTGCGACCCCTTCTTCGCACCTGCGCTTCCGCATTTGCGGTTCCTGGTGCGCACCTGCGCATTCTACTTAACCGACCATGCTTCGCACCTGCGGCAGCCCCCTCGCACCTGCGGGCTCGCAGGTGCGATGGTTTCTTCGCATCTGCAAGCCTCCCACGCACTTGCGATCATCGCACCAGCGGCCCTCTTTCTGCAGGTGCGGTCACACCAGTAACATTACACCAGCAGCTTCAGCTGCATTTTCCAACTTCCCAACTCCCCGATACTTATCCGAAATCATCCCGACCCCCTCGGGACCTCAACCAATAATTCCAACAAATCATATATCACTACCCTAACTTAGTCGAACCTTCGGAACACCCAAAACAACACCAAAACACCAATTCAACCTCGGATTCAAGCCTAAGAACCTCAAATTTTGCACATACGTCACAAATGACACTACGAACCTACTCCAACTTCCGGAATTTCATTCCGATCCCGTTACCTAATTTTCCACCCCCGACCAAAATCGCCAAATTTCCAACTTTCGCCAATTCAAGCCTAATTCTACCACGGACCTCCAAATTATATTTCGGACACACTCCTAAGTCAAAAATCACCCAACGAAGCTAACTGAATCATAAAAATTCAAATCCGAGTCCGTTTACTCATAAGTCAACTCCCGATTGATTTTTCTAATTTAATTTTCTAACTAAAAGACTAAGTGTCTCATTTCGCTCCAAAACTACTCTAGACCCAAACCTACCAATTCGATACAACTCAACACAACTCAACAAAACCTAAAGAAGCAGAAATGGGGGAAACAGGCTCGAAACGACCGACGGAGTCGTTCTCCATCAAAGAATATTATTTTAGTTATATAATCATTTCGTAGGAGATTAATAATAATAACACAAGTATATTAAGATGATTTGTTTTATACAAATGGTAAGTTAGAATATGAAATCATTTTATATAACCAAAAGGACAAACAAAACGATCGACGGACAAGGTGCAGACTACAGCCGAGCATTAAATTCGCACGAAGTGCTATGATTATATTGGTCTAACTGAAAAAGTAAGATATAAAATTAAGAAGTGAATTTTTATTTTATAGTATTGAAAAGTAGGAGAATCTATGCCCCGACAAACCAAGCTATGAAACAAAAGCAGCTTAATTTTTAATATTGTTTTATCGAAGTAGCGGTCTAGTTTTACTCTCCACATTATTGCACAATCTCACATTTTATTTCACATAAAAAGTGCGATCTGTACACCCTACTCAATTGTACCCCTCTAATTATCAATGCAACCCAGGTTCCAGTCGGAAACTTATATAAAAAATAAAAAGTGCGATCTGCAAAAGAATGAAAGAATGGTGTTGATCAATTGTTGATGCCAAGGTTGTGAGATGAACCATTCCTTGACCATTGGAGATTCTTCTTCTACTTCTTTAATACTTAGTGGGCGTTTGTATATAAGAATTATAAAATTCCAATAAAAAGTGAAAAAAATTTTCTAAGTGAAAACGATATTTGAAAATTAGAGTTGTGTTTGGACATGAATGTAATTTTGGGTTGTTTTCGAAGTTTTATGAGTGATCTGAGTGATAATTTTGAAAAACAGTTTTTTGGAGTTCTTCAAATTTCCGAAAAATTCCAAAATTCTCTTCAAGTGAAAATTAAAATTATGGCTAAACGCTGATTTCGTAAAAAAGTAAACATTTTTTTTTTGAAAAAAAGTGAAATAAATCTTATGTTCAAACGGGCTCTTAGTACTGATTCGTAGTATTCTTAACTTTATCAATATGGGTTGTGATGAGATGGGGATAGTATTCCGTCACATTTAACTAGAGGTACTGGGTTCGAGCTTTGAGTATGAAAAAAATTCTGTTTGAAAGTGCTTCTCCCTTACTCGGTCTTACGCGATGCGAATTCGAATATAATCGAGTTTTAACGTGAATACCGGATATCACGTGAGTAAATCCAAACATAAAAACATTTTTAACTTTTTTTATGAGAAAAGGTTATTGGAGGACAGAAGGAATGCATGTGATGTCTTTCCACCCCATTACTACTCCCTAGCTATTAGTAGTGCCTTAGTAGGGAGAAGGGTACTTGTACGGCTAGTTTGAAGAGTCAAGACTTTGAGTTTTCATTTTTAATCATTTGGTACCATTTTATGCCAACTCATTTGGATTCTTGTCGAGCAAGATCTATCAAAGGAGAATCTCTCGTTAATATTCCCCAGTGCCAGTCTACATGAACCTTTCCCAAGTACGAGAGGCAAGTGACCAATTGTAGGTATGAATCTGCACCTAGAATTGTTAAAATTTTGAAATATATTTATATATTTAAAAATCACATAATGAGTATTATAAATCACAATGGCTAACAATTCATAATATATAAAAAGCGATTTGCAAAAAATATGATAAAAGAAAACCTTGTTTGAATCCTAAAGAATATTTTAAATATCACATAAAGTGAAGTAAGAGTTTTTTCATTTCGCTAATCCCAAACCAAAAATCAGTGATTAAGACGGAGGGATTTTCGTCCATCTCACTATATTACTTGATGATCAGACATTAAGCTATAACGAATACAATGAGTTAAAATGAATGTGAGAGTTAGAACTTTAATTTTTCGGCGTTCAACATCTTTATAATATTGTCTCACTAACGCATAGAGAAAGCTTGTATTTATGTGATGACGCGAAATGTCACCTAGAGTTTAAAATCTTAATTCTGTGATTCGAAGCCTCCAATAGCTTCTTTAAGTCTTCCTCGATTTGCGTGCACAGTCAAGTATTTTTTCAGAAGGCTTTTATGTTAAAAGTTGACAAAAACATGAAATTTTACTTTAAAAATCCATTTGGGTTGACTTCGGTCAACGTTTTGAGCAAACAGACCTGGATCCGTATTTTGACGATCCCGATGGATCCATATCGTGATTTGGGATCTGGGCGTATGCCCGAAATCGAATTCGGAGGTCTCTCACTCGATTTATCGCATTTTGCCAAAAATTTGAAGTTTAAAGGCTTAATGAATTTAAAGATTTGACCAATGTTTGACTTTGTTGATACCGGGTCTGTATTTTATTTTCGCAAGTCGGTATAGGTCCATTACTATATTTATGACTTGTCTGCCAAACTTGGTGAGAAACGGAGTTGGTTTGACGTGATTCAGAAGTCCGGTTGTTAAAATAGACATTTTAAAGTTTCATTTGGTTTGGTGTCCGATTCGTAGTTCTAGGTGTTATTTTGGTGTTTTGATCGTGCGAGCGAATTCGTATGAGTTTTTTGGACTTGTGTGCATGTTTTGTTTGGATCCCCGAGGGCTCAGAGGAGTTTCGGATAGGCTACAAAGTGAAATTGGACTTAGGAAATAACTGGTGCTCTATTGTTTCTTGTGCAGGCCTTAGACCTTGAAATTGCGAGGTCTGGCTTTGCATTTGCGATAAGGCACGCTCACTGTCAGATTCGCATTTGCGAGCTATTTCCTCACATTTGCGAAGAATAGCTGGGCACCAATGGTCCGCATTTGCGAACAAACTGTTCACATTTGTGATGGGGACTGGGGGAAGCTTGTTCGCGTTTGCGATCAATTGGGTCGCATTTTTGATAAGGCCCAGTTCGCATTTGCGGACAAATCATCGCAAATGCGATGATCGCAGAAATGTGGGGATTTCGCATTTGCGAATGAAATCTAGCATTTGCAGGGTTCGCAATTGTGAACCCTTTGTCGCAATTGCAATATTTGTGCCTCGTCAAAAGCTGAGTTAGACGTGATTTTTCTCATTCTCTCAAATTTTCAAACCTAGAAACCTTAGAGGTGGTTTCTCCAAGAGCTCTTCTTTCCCAATTTGTTAGTAAGTGATTCTAACATATTTTCTTTCAATTTCCCATTACATTTCATAAAATTTCAATCTAAAAACTAAGATTTTCATGGTAGAAATTAGGGATTTGGGTAGAATTATGAATTTTTGTAAAATTGGAATTTAGAACTCAAATTGAGGTTGGGTTGAAACAAAATGCATAACCGGGCTCAGTGGTGAATGAGTAATCGAGTTTTTGTCCGAAATTAGAGTTTGGACCAAGCAAGCCCGGGAGTTGACTTTTGTTGACTTTTTTAATAATGACTTAAATTGAACCTTTTTCATTCGTGGGTAGTTTCTAAGGCTTAGTTTGAATCATTTGGTTGATGATTTACTAGATTTGGTTGGTTCGGAGGCTTGTTCGAAAGGCAAAGCCATGGTTGAGCTGTGAGTCGATTTTTGGAGCGAGGTAAGTGTCGTGGTTAACCTTTACTAGAGGGATTGGGATTTGTTTGCCTATTTGTTACGTGTTTAAATGTTCGTTACAACGTATATATGAGATGACGAGTACTTATGCGTTATTGTAGGGTCAAAGCATGCGGTTGAAACTTGTTTCTCGTGATTTAATTCCTTCTTTGATTATGGTATTCATGTCTAGACTAGTTTATTACTCAAGTGATCATTCTTTCTGCATTTATGAATTATTTGTGATAATTGAATTTATTGGAAGTTGAGGCCCAGTATTGTGAAAATGTTGTTGACGTAAGGTTCATTCTTGATTATTCTTTCTCCTAAATGTGATAAATGTTTTACTACGTGGTAAGGGAAAATGTTAAAGCACGAAGCTTGATGTCGTGCCGTATTTATTATTTCATGATGAAGTTCAGAGTAAAAGAACGAAGGACGATGTCGTGCCGTATTTATCATTTTATGAAGAGATTGAGAGTAAAAGCACAAAGGGTGACGCCGTGCCATTATTACTGTTTCATGGTGAGGTTGAGAGTAAAAGCACGAATGGTGATACCATGTAGTTTATACTCATTATTTTGATCCGTCTCATTGGCTGAAGGTTTATTGATTGTTTCATGTTGTTATTCGCTATTGTAGTCACCGTATTTTGTACCCTGTTTTGCATGTCCCTATAGTACATGTTTAATCTTTATTTGTTATGTTGTTCGTATATTTCCGTCTGCATAGGTTTCTTTACGTGGGTGTCATGTCATAGCCTCGACACTTACGGGGTACATTGGGTCGGTTGTACTCATACTATACTCTGCACTTCTTGTGCAGATTTTGGTGCCTAGTCCCAGCAGTTTGTGAGGTGCATCAGCTCGGAGTATCATTTGGAGACTCGAGGTGGATCTGTTGGCGTCTGCAGACCTTGAAGTCCCCTTCCACTTTCCCTATTTACTGTTTTTTTTCATTCGAGACAATTGTATTTATTTCAAACCCTATTTGTAGAGATTCTAGAAGCTCGTGCGCTTGTGACTCCAGATCCTGGGTTGTACTTAGATATTATTGTTTTTATGTCATTTCATACTTCATTTTAATTTCATTTTGGTTTAATTGGTTTCATTTATTTGAATTTGATAAAACCGGCTTAAAGATTCTCTAATGTTGGCTTGCCTAGCAAGTGAAACGTTAGGCGCCATCACAGTGCCAAAGGTTGGGATTTCGGGTTGTGACAAGTTGGTATCAGAGCACTAGGTTGCCTAGGCCTCGCGAGTCACGAGCAGGCCAAGTAGAGTCTGGAGGATCGGTACGGAGACGTTCTACTTATCTTCTAGAGGCTATGGAGTTTAGGAACAAATTTCACTCCTATTTTCTCTGTCATACTATTTTATTCTCTCATTGATAACTGAACTCTTCTACTGTTGTTCTCTCGCAGATGGCTAAGATGTTGAGCTTGGAAATTGAAAAGACACTCTTTCCTAGATAGCCATGGCATGGGTGAGTTCCGGATAGGCTACGGAGTGAAATTGGACTTAGGAAATAACTGGTTCTCTACTGTTTCTGGTGCAGGACTTAGACCTCGCAATTGTGAAGTCTGGCTTCGCATTTGTGATAAGGCAGGCTCACTGTTAGGTTTGCATTTGCGAGTTATTCCCTCGTATTTGCAAAGAATAGCTGGGCACCAGTGGTCCGCATTTGCGAAAAAACTATTCGCATTTGCGATGGGGACTGGGGGAAGCTTGTTCGCATTTGTGATCAATTGGGTCGCATTTGCGATAAGGTCCAGTTCGCATTTGTGTACAAATCATTGAAAATGCGATTATAGCAGAAATGTAGGGACATCGCATTTGCGAAGAAAATCTCGCATCTGTGGGGTTCGCAATTTTGAACCCCTCGTCGAAATTGCGACATCTACGCCTGGTCAAAAGCTGAGTTAGACGGGATTTTTCTCATCTCTCAAATTTTCAAACCTAGAAACCATAAAGGCGATTTCTCCAAGAGCGCTTCTTCCCCAATTTGTTGGTAAGTGATTCTAACTTATTTTCTTTCAATTACCCATTATATTTCATAAGATTTCAACCTAAAATCTAGGATTTTCATGATAGAAATTGAGGATTTGGGTAGAATTGGAAATTTTTGTAAAATTAGAATTTAGACCTCAAATTGAGGTTGGATTTCGAAACAAATTGCATAAACGGGTTCGGGGGTGAATGGATAAACTGTTTTTGGTCCAAATTTAGGGTTTGGACCAAGCAGGCCCGGGAGTTGACTTTGTTGACTTTTTCAATAATGATCTAAATTGAACCTTTTCCATTTGTGGGTAGTTCCTAAAGCTTATTTTGAATTTTTTTGTTCATAGTTTACTAGATTTGGTTGGTCCAGAGGCTTGTTCGAAAGGTAAAGTCGTGGTTGAGCTTTTAGTCGATTTTTGGAGCGAGATAAGTGTCGCGGTTAACCTTGACTTGAAGGATTAGGACTTGTTTGCCTATTTTCTACGTGTTTAAATGTTGGTTACAACGTATATGTAAGGTGACAAGTACTTATGTATTGTTATTGGGTCAAAGCATGCAGTTGAAACTTGTTTCCCGTGATTTAATTCCTTCTTTGATTATGGTATCCATGTCTAGACTAGTTTATTACTTAGGTGATCATTCTTTCCGCATTTATGAATTATTTGTGATAATTGAATATTATTGAAAGTTGAGGTCGGCATTGTGGAAACATTGTTGACGTAAGGTTTATTCTTGATTATTCTTTCTCCCAAATGTGATATATGTTTTCCTACATGGTAAGAGAGAGTGTTAAAGCATGGAGGGTGTTGTCGTGCCAGTTGTTGTTTCATTTATTGATTTATACATAGTGAGGAAGAGAGTTAAAGTACTGTTGGCCCAAGTGAAGGTTGGTTTTGAAGATTGACAAAGGAAGCTCAGGCATGAACCAGGTCCATCCCTTGTGTGCATAGACACAGGCAGATTCAAGCATGTGAGATGCACGTGAAAGAGATAAACTTAACTTGGCGTAATTAATATCTCCTGATCGAAAATGTTGCATAATTGATAAGGAGAAAGACTCCTTCCTCAAAGAGAATATTATCCAAGATAAAGAAGGAGTTAGAAGTTGGTATCAACTAGAACTCTTCCACCAAGGAAGAGTAGCATTAGAACTCTAGTTATTTCTTCATCTACTAACTCTATATATTGCAGGATGTTCTCATTCTACAGGTATGCACAAACGCAGAAGTTAAACAGGAATTGAGAGCAAAATAGCAAGGCATTTTGTAAGCAATTCGTGTGTGATTCAAGTGTGCAAACCTGAAGCTACATGAACCAGAAAGAAGACCCAGTTCCAAGTGTCTATCTTTTATTCTAGTTCAATTGTAGTAGGTATTTTCATATTGTACCTTTCAGCTTTATCTAGAAGCAATTGTAATAGGTACTCAGAGTACTCAAGTTAGAGTTAACTTGAAGTTGTCGCAACAATTAGAGATTATTTGCTACAAGGGATTAGAGTTAGTCCTAGGTTTACAAAAGTGTTTTTGTAAATGCAGTTTTTGACTCAGTGATTTAGTGGAGAGTTTGGGAAAATCCTACTAGAAAGTAGGTCGTGGTTTTTTCACCTTTTGAGCCAGGTATTTTTCACGTAAAATACTTGTGTTCTTTACTTTCCACATTTACTATTTCAGAAATAGTAGGTTAAGGAACACTTAGAAGAACCAGGTCCTTCCATAATCAGTTTAGGCGAAAAAAGGATACCACACAAATCACACCCTCGCCTATTGTGTGGTATTGGCGTTAAAACATCAAGCACGAAGCGTGATGTCGTGCCGTATTTATCATTTCATGATGAAGTTGAGAATAAAAGCACAAAGGATGATGTCGTACTGTATTTATCATTTTTTTGGAGAGATTGAGAGTAAAAACACAAAGGGTGATGCCGTGTGATTATTATTGTTTCATGGTGAGGTTGAGAGTAAAAGCACGAAGGGTGATGCCGTGCAGTTTATATTCATTATGTTTATCCGTCTCATTGGCTGAAGTTTTATTGACTGTTTCATGTTGTTATTCTCTGTTGTAGTCACCGTATTTTGTACCCCTTTTTGCATGTCCTCTCCCAATAGTGCATATTTAATCTTTATTTGTTGTTATGTTGTTCGTATATTTCTGTCTGCACAAGTTTCTTTACGTGGGTCCTGTTATAGCCTTGTCACTACCTCTTCGAGGTTAGGATCGATACTTATGGAGTACATTGGGTCGGTTATATTCATACTACACTCTGCACTTCTTGTGCAGATTTTGGTATTGGTCCCAATTGTACGTGAGGTGCATCAACTCGGATTATCATTTGGAGACTCAAAGTAGATCTGCTGCGTCCGCAGACTTTGAAGTCCCCTCCACTTTCCCTATTTATTGTTTTTTCATTCGAGACAGTTGTATTTATTTCAGACCCTATTTGTAGAGATTCTAGAAGCTCGTGTATTTGTGACTCCATATCCGGATTGTACTTAGATATTATTTTTTTATGTCATTTCGTACTTCGTTTTAGTTTCATTTTGGTTTAATTGGTTTCACTTATTTGAATTTGCTAAAACCAGCTTAAAAATTTTCTAACATTGGCTTGCTTAACAATTAAAATGTTAGCCGCCATCACAGTTCCGAAGATAAAGAATTCCAGCTTCAGATGATAGTTTACCGCTTCATGGCAGTTAAAATGCACTAAATAACTCATATTGGATTATTGATGCCTGCCCAATTTACATTATGTTGTGTAAGGAATTATACTGAGATTAGATTCTTTGATGCCTTTGACCAAATGCCACCTTCTCAAGCGTACATGCGGATTCAGGATTTAAACTTTATGGGTTCAACTTTTAAGATTTTAATATTGAACTCATTATATTTTTAAAGTTATGAATTCATATCTATTACTTTTACAATTTTAACAAGTTTTTATATATACTTTTCACTCCGCATCGAATATTATGATTTCAATTGAATCCTTCATTATCACACTACATCCGCCCCTGCTCAAGCGTGCAAAATTAGTTTTTATTTGCCAAACACAAAGTGGTCAACAAATTGAGAATTTGAATATAATGGAACTTTGGGCTGGTCGGTTTTATGTAAAATGATCAAAACATATTATTCCCAATACCTACGTACTAAATTACGTTATATCATATTTTATATTACTTAGTCACCATATTCTAAGCGGATCAACTATTCGTGCGGCATGCAATATGTATTTAATTTCTGTTAGCTATATATAGTTTCTGAAAAATTGAAGAACACGAAACACCTTGTTAATTTATCTACTATTGAAGTATTGAGATCTTGATCCACGTTTGACACCTCATTTGAGATTTTTTGAATTTTCAGACTCGAGCACTCCGACATAGTACCAACTACATTTATGCTTCGAATCAGTGACAAGAAATTCATCACGATTTTAAAATGCATGTTATTCTTGGCTAAAAGTTAAATACGCTTTAAATAAAGAAATTAAAGGTATGCTTCATTTTAAGTGTGTATGTGAGGAGGGAAGGGAGGACGATTAGTTACCTAAGAATAAAAGTTTGAGTTTTCCACGCAATTTGGACGATTTGATATGCATCTTTTGATCTCAATCTCTCAATTATTTATTCCTTCCTTTTTATATGAAATCATCAAAATCGTAAGGCAAGCGATGTGTACACATGGTAATATTATTGTACTACTAATAAGGTTAAAGCAAGAACGTTTAAAGTGCGCAACCCAACCTTAGCTTTATGGTAAAATATAATCAACCTTTGAATTAGATCATCAAACAAAGTGCTGTATTCCTGACAGAGATATTACATTGAAGAGGGGAAGATGATATGAAATTACATCAATTGGTTCAATCATTGAGGAGAGCTTAATTCATGCATGACATATGTAGTGGCTGTTCAATTTGAGATAACAGTATCCACAAAACCTTAAACTTTAGTCCGTTCTCGTCTAAAGAAAATGTATCTCATCCCAGGAAAAAAAGGAGAGAAAGGAAAAAATCTAGAAAAGTTTGCTTTTTAATAACATAGAGCACTAAAAGAACAACTTATCGAGCCAAACAAATTAAATAAGAGAAGGCCTAATACTCTGATAAAAGTAATTAAAAATAAATTTTTTTAAAATTTTGTACGGTTTGTTTAGTGGTTGTGGGCTGGCATCAATTAAGCCTAATTCACGTAAACAGAAGCATATTATGATAACCATGTAACAAGCAGTGTAATTTACAAATTTATGAAACAAAGTTGGTTCCATATATTTATTTTACTTACGTTATACACTAATACACTATACAGATAAATGACAACCCACCAGGACAAGATAAAGTCTAGTAAAGCAAAATGCAAAGCGAAGCATATCCTGCTTTTCATCAGCCATTGCAGCAAATTGATCTTCTCATGAAATGTAGCCACAACTCTATGTCCCAAACTCTATTATTGATGCCAAATGGCAACCATTAATTGGTCCCTCAATCATTTCTGGTTTTGTTTTTTTAGCTGATTAAGAGTTCATTTTGTAGAGAAATACATTAAAACCAAACACCTCCAAGAAAAAATTAAAAGCATGAGTTGGAAGCCTTAGTGCCCCTAAGGATTGGGTAATGACATAATAAAAGAGAGTATTGGGACCCTTGAAATTGATATTGCCCATTGCACCTCTTCAGAGTACTCTTTTGCATTTTTTAAAATAAAATAAAATATTTGTAGAAATAAAAATAGAGAACAAAAGATTATTCACTGTAGCACCTACTTTCCCACCCTTCCCCTATATAAATACATCAACTTAGGCTTTCTCATTTCACTGTCAAGTAAAACTTGCTAGTCGTCTTTTGCAACTCTTAGCACTTCTTTAATTTGTGAGCGAGCAATAGAGAGTGTGCTAGAGATTTGAAATTCTTTGGTTAGAAATACAAAGAAGATAATATCTGAATATGGCTGGTTTTTCTACAGATCACTGGGCTTTTGCTTTTGGTGTCCTTGGTAAATATAGCCTCTTTTTCCTTCTTGACATTATTGTTTTTACTTCAGCTGATTATTTTCACACTTATAATTCGTCATAGTATTCTTCAAGAGAAGAATATTAGTGAAGAGCCAGTGTGCATGTAATGTATAATAACTAATCATAATATTTAGGCCTTGGTAAATATGAGCACATGCATCTACAAGTAGTTAAATGTAATAGTCACTACGTCGTTCTAGCATATGTTTTAAAGTTATTTACGTGTTTCTCCTAAATCATTTGTTTAATTTCTAAAATAGGGTCAAATATTTGTATTCTAAACTTATATCGTGTTTTTGTTTATTTCTTTTGAAACTTGCAGGTAATATCGTTTCGTTCATTGTGTTCCTTTCTCCAATGTGAGTTTTCACTTTGCTTTCTTTTTTATTTTAATATGGTAACTTTTTTTTTTTTGGCTTTTAATTTAACACTATATTTTCACACTTTTGCCAGGCCCACATTTTATAAAATTTACAAGAAGAAATCAGCTGAAGGTTACCAATCAATTCCATACGTGATTGCGCTCTTTAGTTCTATGCTTTGGATATACTATGCATTTCTCAAGACAAACACTACACTCCTCATCACTATAAACTCCTTTGGGGTCTTCATTGAAACTATCTACGTCGGTTTCTATCTGTTCTACGCACCAAAGAAAGCCAGGGTAAGTTTTTCAGGGAATCAAGTTCAGTTTTTTTTTTCTCTTGTAAGGAGTTGTTATATAAGTTTAATCCTCACAATTTATTTGATGCAGGTCCAAACTGTGAAGATGCTCCTATTGTCTGTGGTGGGCGGCTTTGGTGCTATAGTTCTCGTTACCCAATTTCTATTCAAAGGGGCCGTTCGTGGACAAGTGGTTGGATGGATTTGCCTTGTATTTTCCTTGTGTGTGTTTGTAGCACCCTTAGGCATTGTGGTGAGCTTTTACATACACATATTTCAAAACGCGGTCATCTTATTTATTAAGATAATATAATTCTGATGATTTTTCTAATTTCATGCAGAGAAAAGTTATTAAAACAAAGAGTGTGGAATACATGCCATTACTCCTATCAGTGTTTCTCACATTAAGTGCAGTCATGTGGTTCTTTTATGGTCTTCTACTTAAGGACATTAACATTGCTGTAAGTTTTATATCAAGTTCTCATCATATATCACTTCTTTATTTGCATCTATATGTGTTCTTACGTACTTTTTATCTTTATCTTTATAGGCACCAAACGTATTGGGATTCATTTTTGGTATTCTCCAAATAGTGCTCTACGTAATATACAGCAAAAAAGAGAAGGCAATCCTAAAGGAGCAGAAACTTCCCGAGATACAAAAGCCTGCAGTCATTTTGTTGGACGAGAATATGAACAACAAGAAGCTTCCAGAACTAACACAAGAACAGATTATTGACATTGTGAAACTTGGTTTAATGGTTTGCTCAGATAAAGCTCACGTAGCGTCGTGTCCGCATGATAATACATGTGCAGCTAAAGCTCACGAGAACACACCGCCAAAGCTGCAAACTGTGGAAACTGCCTGAGACTTGGCATTGATTTCAGTGCACTATTGCACAAATTCTTGCCGTTCCTTTGTTTTACTCTTTCCTAATCCTAAAGTGTGTTTATGCACAAGCTTATTAGTTAGATCTTATTTAGCGCATGTTTCATTTAAGCTTTTTCTTGTACTCAGATAGATAAAATTTGGTGTTGATACATAGAGAGGCTAGCTCTGTGTTGGATTATCTTTTGTAGCAATAAAAACAACTTTTTCTCCAAAGTTCATTGAGTTCACTTTTTTCTATTTTTTTAATTTATAAAATAGATAGCCTTTCCTACGGCTAACTATTCTACTATATATATATATGCAACGAACAGAACTCATTTCAAATATAGCAATCTCAAGCAGCAAGCCTTAGAGCACAAGAAGTTGGATTGAAGTTCCCACCGCAAAACCTATTCACTTGTAAAATTAGTCCATAAAAATATGATGCGACTATCTTGTTCAAGTATGACAGATTGAGTAGGGCATATTCATTAGCTGGTCAACTTGAACATAACTTTTTTTTTTGAATCAATTACGCCGTACGGTAGCATGGCCCTATCATTCAACCAACTAAGAGTACAAAAATATGAAGGGGACCTATATTGTTACCTTGCATAAAGGCGGCAACGGTTACCCCTATTTACTAACTATTTACTGCCCTTATACATTTGTTGGCCCAAGAAATTGAATGGTTTTGAAGATTGACAAAGTAACTCAAAGATGAACCAGGTCCATTACTGGAGACATAGACACATGCAGAGTTAAGGCACGTGAGGTGCACATGCAGGAGATAAACGAAATCTAAGAAATAAGAGATATCTCCTTATCGAAAAGATTGCAAAATGATAAGGAGAAGGACTCCTTATTCAGTAAGAACAGGATCAAAGAAAAGGAAGGATTTGAGGAGTTGAGATTAACTAGAACTCTTCCACCAAGGAAGAGTAGCATTAGAAATCTAGTAAATCTCTCGTCTACTAATCCTATATATTGCAGATTGTTCTTATTGTACAGGTACATACAAAAGCAGAAGTTAAGCAAGAATTAAGAGCAAAATTAGCAAGACAATTTTGCAAGCAGTTCGTGTAAGATTTAAGTGTGCGACTCTGACGCTACTTGAACCAGATAGAAGAACCAGTTCCAACTGTTGTCTTTTAGTCTAGTTTAATTGTAGTAGGTGATTTCAACTTGTACCTTTTCAGCTTTATCTAGAAGCGTCTGTAATAGATACTGTGTGTTTCACGTTATAACTAACTTGAAGTTTGTCGCAAATAGCTAGATGCTAGTTTGCCACAAAGAGATCAGAGGTAATCCTAGGTTTACAAAAGAGTTTTTGTAAATGCTGTTTGGCTCACTGATTTAGTAAAGAGTTTGGGAAAATACTACTAGGAAGTAGGTCGTGGTTTTTCACCTTTTGAGCCAGGTGTTTTCCACGTAAAAATATCTGTGTTCTTTATTTTCTGTATTTATTATTCCGCAAACCATAGAGGTTGGAACACATAGAAGAACCTGGTCCTTCTATAACTAGTGCACGCAAAAATCGGACACCACACAAATCACCCCTCCCCCTTGTGTGGTATTGACGTTTAGAACATCAATTGGTATCAGAATGGGTTATCCTTGAAGAGGCTAACACCTTAGGAAATTATCAAGATGAGTGCACCACCTGGGAACTGGGAAGAACAGTCAACCGCTAGGCCTCCACTCTTCAATGGCCAGTACTAGTCCCGGTGGAAGAACATGATGAGAGATCATATAATTGGTGATGACTATGAGATGTGGGACATAGTTACTGATAGTCCTTTGGACACCATGAAAAAGAATGCTGAATGAGTAGACGTGCCAAAGATAAGAGCTGATTGCACTGCTGAGGATTTGAGAAAGTGGGAGAAGAATGCTAAGGCCAAGAAGTGGCTTGTGTGTGGACTTGGTCCAGATGAGTACAGTAGAATTCAAAGTTGTACTACTGCCAAGGAAATTTGGGACACTTTGCAAGTGGCTCATGAAGGAACTGCTCAAGTGAAGAGATCTAGAGGTACTATACTATATTCTCAATATGAGAATTTCTCTATGAAGGAAGGAGAGACCATTCAAGAGATGTACACTAGGTTCACTACACTGACTGATGAATTGAAATCTCTTGGAAGGATTCTTCTTGAGGAAGACAAGGTTGAGGAAATTTTGACAAGGGTTCTGCCAGTCTCTTGGGAAAGCAAGATCACTGCAATTAAAGAATCCAAGAACATTGCAACTCTCAAATTGGATGAGCTAATAGGAAATCTTACTGCCTATGAACTTAGAAGGCAGACAATGAAGATAGATGCCCCTAAGAAGGAAATGAGTCTGGCATTGAGAATCACTGAAGGAGCAGATCCGGAAGAAGATGAAATGGCTATGATCACCAAGGATTTCAAGAAATATCTTATGAGAGGAAAGGGCTCCTCAAGAGGTGGAAACTACAACAAGGCAAGGGTACCAGAAAAAAATGACTAATGAGTGCTGCTACAAATGTGGGAAGACTGATCATCACATCAAGAACTACCCTCAGTGGGAAGTTGAATGGAAAAAGGAAAGGACTGAACAAAGGAACTGGAAGAAAGAATAGGTTCATCCCAAGAAGAACAAAGTATCAACAAAGGCTATGGTCGCTGCTTGGGGAGAAAGTTCAGATGATGAGTCAGATGATGAAGATGGAGATGAACAAGCAGTTATGACAATTGGTTAATCAGATGAGGAATCTCACGAGGAATCTGAGGTAAATATATTTTATCTCAAAGATAAGAATAAGTTATTGTCCAAGGAAAAACTCTCTGAATTACTGCTAGGAACCAATAAGAAGATATTGAAGGAGGAACTTGGTAAGGTCAAGCATGAACTAGACAGAACTTGTAAATGGAACAGATCCTCCGATGCTTTGACGTGGCTACAGGAACATCATAGTAGCAATAAGAGAGGACTCGGCTTTGGGAGTCAGCTGCCTAAATGGGATCCTAAAAGCAAGTACCTCACCCTTCCTGAGAACAAAATCTGTACCCACTATGGTAAGATTAGTCACTACAAAAGTGAATGCAATGCAAAAGAGCAGACCAGTCAAAAGAATAAAAGTTTTGTTCGAGGAAGAATTGGTTACCAAACTGGGCTAAAAGGAATTTAATTCATCCTTTTGCTTATAGAAAGGGACCCAAACTAGTTTGGGTTCCAAAGACTAATCCCTGATATTCATTTGTAGGTTCAAGTGAAAGGAAGTAGCCAAATATGACACATGGATAGTGGCTGCTCAAAACACATGATTGGCAACAAGGACTAGTTCCTTTCACTTGAAAACCTCAAAGGAGAAAATGTCTCCTTTGGAAATGGAAAGAAAGGTGAAATCATTAGGGTTGTTAAGGTAGGTAAGGATGACACACGTTCCATTGAGAATGTCTACCTGATAGATGGCTTGAAATATAGCCTAATCAGTGTGTCACAACTGTGTGACAAAGGTAACTTGGTAGCATTCACCTCTACAAAATGTTTTGTAATAAATCTTATCACTGACAAGATTGTTTTGCAGGGAAAAAGAGTGAACAATATTTACATCATAGATCTGTTCACACTTTCAGAAAATTAATTAACATGCTTAAGTGTGCTGGACAGTGATCCCCTCCTTTGGCATAAAAGACTTGGACATGCAAGTCTGAGTCAACTTAACAAACTAGTCTCCAAGGACTTAGTGATATGTCTACCTAACATTAAGTTCAAGGAAGACAGTTTGTGAGGCTTGTGCAAGGGGGAAGCATGTAAGATCCTATTTCAAAAGCAAGAAAGTGTAAGTACCACCAAAACGATGGAACTGGTCCATATGGATCTTTGTGGTCCTATAAAAACCTTAAGCAGAGGTGGTAAGAGATACGTGATAGTCCTTGGTGATAGCTATTCTAGATTTACCTGGACATTGTTTCTAACATCTAAAGATGAGGCATTCGACATGTTTACTTCTTTTGTTAGAAAAATTCAAAAACAATTAGGAAATCAACTTGCATCAATTAAGTCTGATCATGACACTGAATTTGAAAATGCTAAATTTGCTGATTTTTGTGATGGGCATGGCATAGATCACAACTTTTTTGCCCCTAAAACTCCACAATAAAATGGAGTGGTTGAAAGAAAGAATAGGACACTTGAAGATATGTCTAGGACTATGCTTATTTCTAGTAAACCACCCCATAGCTTCTGGGCAGAAGCTATTAATACTGCATGCTATATTGTAAATAGGTGCATGACTAGACCACTTGTAGAGAAGACTCCCTATGAGTTACTTAAAGGGAGAAAGCCAAATATATCCCACCTTAGCGATTTTGGTTGTAAGTGCTTTGTGCACAACAATGGTAAAGACTCCCTAGGTAAGTTTGATCCCAGAAGTGATGAGGGAGTATTCTTGGGATATTCTTCACATAGTAAGGCTTATAAAGCCTATAACAAAAGAACTATGTGTGTTGAAGAAAGTGTGCATGTAGTTTTTGTTGAAACTAACATTCTTTCTGAGAGACAGGAACAAGAGGATGAAGAAATTGGGCTGGTCAGAAACTCAGTCCAAACTGGAGCAACACTGAAGGAAGGAACAGGTGATGGAACAGGTTCATCCCACTCTGGTAACATGGCAGGGGGAATTGAACAACAAACCAATTTCCAAACCTCATTGGAACCTGTACCTGATCCTGTTCCATAACAACAAGGCACTGAAGGAACGTCAAGGAGTAACCAGTTGGTTGTGAAACCATACAGATATCAAAGTTCTCACCCTGTTGAGAACATTATCACTAATCCAACCTCTGGAATCAAAACCAGATCCTCTCTGAAGAATCTTTGTGCTTTTGATGCTTTCATATCTCTTATTGAACCTAAAATTATTGTTGAGGCTTTGCAGGATGCATACTGGGTAAATGCAATACAAGATGAACTCAACCAATTTGAAAGAAGTCAAGTTTGGCATCTGGTACCAAGACCCTTGGATAGATCAGTAATTGGCACAAAATGGGTCTTTAGAAACAAACTTGATGAATATGGAACAGTTATAAGAAACAAGGCAAGATTGATGGTTCAAGGATACAGTCAGGAGGAATGCATAGACTATGATGAGACTTTTGCTCCAGTGGAAAGATTGGAAGCAATAAGACTCCTCATAGCCTTCACTGCTTACATGGAATTCACCCTTCATCAGATGGATGTCAAAAGCGCCTTCCTAAATGGCTATCTCAAGGAAGAAGCGTTTGTCAAACAACCTCCAGGGTTTGAGAACAAGGAGAATCCAGATCATGTGTACAAACTTGACAAATCACTATATGGAATCAAGCCAGCTCCCAGAGCGTGGTATGAAGAATTATCAAAATTTATGCTTTAGCACGACTACAAGAGATGTAAAATTGATAGTACTTTATTCTTGAAGGAAAAAGGTATCTCTTGGTAGTTCAGATATATGTAGATGACATAATCTTTGGAGCAACTACTGATAAGCTTAGTAAAAAATTTGCTAAATTAATGGGGAGTGAATTTGAAATGAGTATGATGGGTGAGCTAAATTTATTTTTACGCTTACAAATTAAACAAAATTTAAATGGAACTATAATCCATCAGCAAAAGTATGTTAAAGAGTTGCTTAAGAGGTTTAAAATGGAAGACTCTAAAGAAATTGATACTCCTGTAGCAACAACCACAAAATTGGATGTAGATGAACCTGGTTTATTTGTTGATCAAAAGTTGTATAGGGGAATGATTGGTTCATTGTTGTATCTTACTGCCAGTAGACCTGAAATTGTTTTCAGTGTAGGACTTTGTGCAAGATTTCAGGCTAATCCAAAGGAATCCCACTTAACTGTTGTGAAGAGAATCTTAAGATACCTAAAAGGCACCACTGATCCCTGTTTTTGGTATCCAAAAGGCAGTAACTTCAATCTTGTGGGATATGCTGATGCTGACTATGCAGGTTTTCTAGTGGATAGAAAGAGCACCTCAGGTATGGCACATTTTCTAGGCTCATGTCTCGTGTCTTGGGCGACTAAAAAGAAAAATTCTATGGCTCTATCTACTGCTGAGGCTGAGTATGTGGTTGCATCCTCATGTTGTGCTCAACTACTATGGATTAAACAACAATTGATAGCTTTTGGAATCGATTTTGGATGCATCCCTATCTTTTGTGATAACACCAATGCTATAAATATGACAATGAACCTCGTTCATCATAAAAGGACAAAGCACATAGATGTTTGACATCACTTTTTAAGGGACAATTATGAGAAGGGATTGATCTCTACTGAATTTTGTACTACTGATAAATAGATTGCTGACATCTTTACAAAAGCACTAAGTAGAGAGCATTTTGAAAGGAACATGTTAGAGTTAGGGATGATTAAGATCACCTAATCGAACCAATTCATAATGTACATGAAAAAAAATCATATTTTTTTGGCTAGAAATTCTGAAATTTGTGTAATTGTTACTCAGTCTCATGCTATAAATAGCATACTCTTTTGCCATGTTTTGAGATGACTCACTGGTTACTAATGTTGTTTTCTCTATTGTTGAAAATTGAGGCTTGATCAAGAGGATTCTAACATAATGAATCTGGTTCATCAGTGCTGGTTCATCTGAAAGGCGAGGTACGTGTTCTCCACTACACACACTTGAAAATATTAATAGTTAATCATGAGCAGAACTCTACCTAATAAAGATATTTTCAAAATCTATCCTTATCCCATTTTTGAACCAGTTCCTTGATCCCCTATATACATCGGCAGGTGTTCTCCGGTTGGGATGATGAAGGCTTTCATTCTCGCTACCCAAACACTATTACCCATTTTGCAAACCCTTTGAGCCGGTTACCCTTCTTTGATTACCCTCTTTGGAACCTGAAAGTGTTAGTGAAAAAAAAAAAAACCGAAACAAAAACAAGATTTTTCCTGAACTACGTTCGACTTTATTCCGAAAGGATACGTAGGCAAAATCTCCCTGGGGTTCAGTCACACCAAAACAAAAATTTCACATTTCCCCAAGAGTTTAAGTTGGGGCAAATGATATGATCAGCGACGTTTTCACATGAAAGGTTCCAAAGCTGTGGCTCAATCCAAATTCTTTTCACCAAAAACCCTGTTCAAGTCCTTCCGATCAATCGGCAATAGATGTCCAAAATTGGAAAATACAGTTTGATTCGGAGCAGATACAAGCAATGAGAGAAATTAAAATGAGAGAGTCTTATCGGTGAAAACCCACACGGGCACTGTAAGGCGACGGTGAGTAGAGAAATTGAAAATGAGAGAGTCTTGTTAGTGAAAACTCGCAAAAAGCACTACAAGGCGACGGTAAGAAGAGAAATGAGAGAGGTTAGTTGGTCAAAACTTGCAAAGGGCGCCACTAATCGAAAGGATAATGGATCACTGATATAGACACAGTCCGGGGCAAGGTTTCTAGATCTCGAGGTGATAGTTGTGATGAATTTCTTAGAGTCGGACGGTTTACACGGACCAGGCATCCAGTCCAAAGGGCATGTCATGTTTATTGAAGTCCGCATGCACTCCAGATAAGTCCTTCTTTCCTTTCCCCGAGAGGGACCCTTTTTGTTTAGATTCGTTGTCCATTCTGCCGTTTATTTTTCTTTTAAATCCCTTTTGGTCTAACTCTGTCCCGAAACTAAGGAAAAGAAAAGATGGCAAGACTGATTTACAGGTCTCTCATTTGACATAGGATGATATGCAAAAGGCACCCAGCTTCGTCAGGAGCATAGAGTCGATCCCAACTGNCTAACCATCTTGGCAAGGTTTGAAAAGCCGAAATATTCCAAATGACCTAAAGTTACAGTTGGAAGAGAAGTCAGGAATGAAAAGCCAATAAAGGTGAAATAAAGTTGGAAATGTTAAATCCCACACGACTAACTGTCGCAGAAGAATTTGAGGGGCCAAAACTCCTCCCCAATACTCCGAAAATCCAAAAGAAAAAGCAAGTGAAAATCCTACAAAGGCAAAATAAAATGTTGGGTCCCACGTGACCGATCTCCATGGTGNAAAAGGCAGATGCAATAAAAAGGAATCGCGCAAGAGCTAGAAAGAACTCTGCAACATTGACTCCAAAGAAAGGGAAGTTTCCTCCAAAGATCTTTTCCCGCGTATATAAAAAAAAAGAAAAAAAAAAGAAAGAACAATGAAGTTGAATGTGATGCGGCCCTAAAAGTAGCATAGGATCTTCAACCCTTGGCCAAACATTTTCCANAAGAAATGAAGTTGAATGTGATGCGACCCTAAAAGTAGCATAGGATCTTCAACCCTTGGCCAAACATTTTCCAACCAAGGATATCCCAGTCCCCAGTTGATGCCAACATAGGGTCCTGCACCCAAGCAGACACTGGCATAACCTGGGGATATCTCCTTTTTCAGGCAACAGCATAACATGTTGACCTTCCCGGACACCGGCATAACCCGGTGATCCTCCTGACAACAGCATAACCTGTTGATCACTTCCAGACACTGGCATAACCCAGTGATCTCTTTTTCAGGCAACAGCATAACCTGTTGACCTCCCCGGACACCGGCATAACCCGGTGATCCTCCTGACAACAGCATAACCTGTTGATCATTCCAGACACTGGCATAACCAGTGATCACTTTTTCAGGCAACAACATAACCTGTTGACCTCCTAGACACCGGCATAACCCGGTGATCCTTCTGACAACAACATAACCTGTTGATCACTTCCAGACGCTGGCATAACCCAGTGATCTCTTTTTCAGGCAACAGCATAACCTGTTGACCTCCCTGGACACCGACATAACCCGGTGATCCTCCTGACAAAAACATAACCTGTTGATCACTTCCAGACACTGGCATAACCCAGTGATCTCTTTTTAAGGCAACGGCATAACCTGTTGACCTCCCGGACATCGGCATAACCCGGTGATCCTTCTGACAACAGCATAACCTGTTGATCACTTCCAGACGCTGGCATAACCCAGTGATCTCTTTTTCAGGCAACAGCATAACCTGTTGACCTCCCCGGACACCGACATAATCTGGTGATCTTCCTGACAATAGCATAACCTGTTGATCACTTCCAGATGCTGGCATAACCCAATGATTTCTTTTTCAGGCAACGACATAACCTGTCGTCCTCCCGGACACCGGCATAACCCGGTGATCCTTATGACAACAGCATAACCTGTTGATAACTTTAGACATTGGCATAACCCAGTAATCCCTTTTCAAGCAACAACATAACCTGTTGATCCTTCCCCATACGCCGGCATAACCTGGTGATCTTTTCTTGACGGCAACATAACCTGTCGATCTTTTCCAACATAGGGTCTCCGGTCCCTAGTTGATTTTACTTCTTAGGCATATGGTATTCACGCCCTAGTCTACAAATAACTCCGGGTGCACTGCCCCGGCCTTTCGCCGTTTTCAATAATAAAGTAGTATAGATTTTCTTGCAATAACTCACAAGATTCCCCTAGTGAAAACTGGGGCAGAAATTTTGTTCGTTCATTTTGATTTTTGTGCAGATTACGTTGGAACCCGAGACGACCAAAAGAAGAAGTTTCGATCCAAAATAACAAAACAAAAGGAAAAGAGAGAAGATTGAATCCAAAAGTGCAGATATGGAGAAGATATGAACTATTCAGGACGAGATCGAAGTCATCAGTTTGGTATATCCTGCCTTGGTCCGAAAAGCGAAGAGACGAAACCAACGCCTGCGGCTAACAAACATCAAGATCCAGGTCAGAGTTAGCAGAAGATCAATACTCAAGAACCGATCTTACATAGGGATCTTGTAACTAGCATCTCATAGGTTTATTCTAGTCTGTCGTTTTGTTTAATTTGGGTGTAATAAGGAGCTTAGCAAGTAGTAAGCGGCAGCAACAACAGTAAAATCACAGCTTTCCGGTAGTCCCAGCTACCAAAACTTCC
>ML336718.1:0-34628 GCA_005239505.1 Nicotiana paniculata | reverse complement strand
TTGATAATTAGCAAGGCATTTATTTTCTTTATTCTTAATTTATTATTTTTTAATTATTTTATGGCTGATGGATTTGTTTTATTTTTTGCCTTTTTATGAAGCATATTGACATTACCCTGTATTATCTGAGAAAGAAGGAATGCTACCACCCTCGCGACCATCATTTTCGTTGCACAACTACAAATATAATTTTTGATAACTATATGTTAGAGATATACAAGGAATTCAATGAAGATGTTACATATGGGTTTTGGTGTGGTAATAATGAATTGGTTCTGACACCATATGTTTGGGGTGACAATCGTAGATGTGGAATTGCTTGGACAGAGGTTCACAAAATCTTTTTTCCATGTCGGCTTCCTTCAGAAGATGATAATAATGTGACACAGTTGCTTTTGGGGGTATTGGACTTGAATGAGAAAAAGATTGATATGTATGATTCCATATATAGTGATCCATATGAGGTAGGAATGAATCACATTGAAATGTATGCACGCGTGATACCCAACTTGCTAAAGTTCTCACAGTTTGAGAAAAATCACAAGTCTTTTGGAAATGCATTCCACAAATTTGATATTCAGTGGCAAAGATCACCACACCAAACTGGATCGTACGTGCTGTTATTTGTTATATAATTTATATGTACTTTAGATTTATTGTTTAATTGACTTCATATCTTACATTTTCTTAGGACTGATTGTGGTGCATTCCTAATCAAGTATGTGGAGTTGTTGATGATGGGAAATGATATGGAGAAATTCCAACCTGAAGACATAAAAGACTTTAGAAAAGAACTTGCAGCAAATCTTTGGGCACATGGGGAGTGGAAAAGAAATTCTGATTATGATACACCACCAGAAAATGTTGCCGACGACTATGATAGTGAAAATGAAACTTGTTGTCCGAAGGAGCTGTAGTTTAGTTGTAAAGAAAGTTAGGTGTAGTTGATTTTTTTGTATAAAATTGCTGTAAAGAATCCATATGAATTCTGAAATATCTTGTAAATTCCTCAAAAGGCACTTTTATTTTGTTTGCATAGCATAATTTTTTGTCACAGTTATGCAAAATTACAATTTCAGAAGTAATATGAAGGCATCATGTTATTAATTTCCTTGTTTCTGTCAAGTATTGATTTGTCCATTTGCAATCCTTAAATTAGTGTATTGAGCTTGTAAGTATTGATTGGTCCTTAACTTTTTAACATGAAACTCAAGCTTCAGGACCAAGAGTCCTTAAGTTTTGAAATTGAAACTCAAACTTCAGGACCAAGAGTCCTTAAGTTTTGAAATTGAAACTCAAACTTCAGGACCAAGTGTCCTTAACTTTTGAACTTGAAAGTCTAAGTTCAGGACCATGTGTCCTCAACTTTTGAAATTGAATCCTTAAGTTTTGAACTTGGAACTCAAACTGCAGGACCAAGTGTCCTTATTTTTTTACTTGGAACTGTAAGTTAAGGACCAAGTGTCCTTAACTTTTGAACTTGAAAGTCTAAGTTCAGGACCATGTGTCCTCAACTTTTGAAATTGAATCCTTAAGTTTTGAACTTGGAACTCAAACTGCAGGACCAAGTGTCCTTAACTTTTGAACTTGTAAGTCAAAGTTAAGGACTGACTGTCCTTAACTTTTGAACTTTGAACTCAAACTTAAGGACTGTATGTCCTTAACTTTTTAACTTGTAAGTCAAAGTTAAGGGCTGCCTGTCCTTAACTTTTGAACTTTGAACTCAAACTTAAGGACTGTCTGTCCTTAACTTTTGAACTTGAAACTTGAAGTTAAGGATTGTATGTCCTTAACTTTTGAACTTGTAAGTCAAATTTAAGGACTGCATATCCTTAACTTTTGAACTTGAAACTTGAAATTAAGGACTGTCTGTCCTTAACTTTTGAACTTGTAAGTCAAAGTTAAGGACTGTCTTTCCTTAACTTTTGAACTTTGAACTCAAAAGAAATAAAAACATAAGCAGAAAGAAATTTTAAAAATTCAGACATCTGCTCAAATAAGAATAATCTAAATGAATCAAATTTATAACAAAAACTTAAAAGAGTCGATAAACATAAGTGGATATATCTATTATTCTCTATGCTTCCTTGAAAATGGATGGACTGCCGGAGAATATATACAAGTTGTTCTATTATGACCAATTCTTCTGCAAGGACCACATTTGAATGTTATTTTGATGACTCGGTAGCTGGAATATGCCTTTTCTTCTGCCTTCTACCTGGTGGCACTTTAAAATTTGGAGGTTTAACAATTTATGACTTAGCACTCTCTGGTACAATCCAAGAATCAGTATGTTCCTACATGATGTATTTGTCTTTCATATGTTTTCAGCCAAGATTCCTTTAAGTACCAGTGCGAGCAAAAGTTGGACTCTTGATGTTTCTCTTCTCGATAGCTCCAATTGCATGTATTCATGGTAATTCATCAAATTGAAACTGAAAACAATCACATGTTCTATTGTTTAAGTCCACCAAGAAAGTAATTCCTTCTTCTTCAACTCTAGAACACCATGAATCAACAGGGAAGACCTTCAATGTTGAAAAATTATAAGTTAGTACATTATGTTAAATTATATTAAAATAATAACATAAACATAGAACATAATACTTACATTCAAAGTAAATCCTAAATCTATCTTTTTCTTCACTTCCTTTTCTACCCAACAAGAAACATCATAAAAAGTTCCTTCTGCTTCATTTCTTTTTTCATAAAACCATCATTGTAGCTTCACTTGAATGAAACCAATCATTCTTAATATAGGGAGCTCTCTTGCTTCTAATAGGACAGAATTCATTGACTCAACTATGTTTGTTGTGAGCATGTCATATCTTCGTCGTGGACTACAAGAACGTGCCCACCTTTCCGGTGGTTCTTCCATCAAGTAGTCATAAGTCTTCTTATCTACTTTTGCTATATCTGACATGTAAAGATCAAATTATTTGCGCCTGTATACTCTTGCAGCACTTTGAAAAAGTTTTATGACCTCACTTTTCACTTTCCTTCGCTTTAGGTTTTGCTCCAAATGATAGATACAAATCCCATGGTGGCTTTTAGGATATACCTTTGAACATATGCAATAGATTGATGTCTGTCTGATAAAAAAATTAAATTCTCACGGCTCCCAATTGCATTGCGAAGCTCATTAAAGTACCACTCATAGGAATTGTTATTTTCAGATTCTGCTATTCCAAAGGCAAGTGGAAAAATTTGGTTATTTGCATCCTTTGAAACTGAAATCATTAAAACACCACGAAATTTTGACTTCAAACAAGTTTCATCAACATCAATCACTGGTCTACAATGATTCCAACCAGATATTGATGATCCATATGCATAAAACATATAAAGAAACTTGAAAATACAGTATAAAAGAAGGTTAACAGAAGTTAAGGACAGGCAGTCCTTAACTTAGACTAACAAGGTCAAAGTTAAAGATAGGTAGTCCTGAACTTCAGGTTACAAGGCCCAAAGTTAAGGACAAGTAGTCTTGAAGTTAGACTAACAAGGTCAAAAGTTAAGGACATGCAGTCCTTAACTTAGAGTTACAAGTTATAAAGTTAAGGAGATGTAGTCCTTAACTTAGATTTACAAGCTCAAGAGTTAAGGACATGGTCCTTAACTTAGACTAACAAGGTCAAAAGTTAAGGACAGGTAGTCCTGAACTTCAGGTTACAAGGACAAAAGTTAAGGACAAGTAGTCCTGAAGTTAGACTAACAAAGTCAAAAATTAAGGACATGCAGTCCTTAACTTAGAGTTACAAGTTATAAATTTAAGGACATGCAGTCCTTAACTTATATTTACAAGCTCAAAAGTTAAGGACATGGGGTCCTTAACTTAGACTAACAAGGTCAAAAGTTAAGGTCACCATGTCCTTAATTTTTTAACTTGCAATTCTAAGTTAAGGACCAAGTGTCCTTAACTTTTTGACTGCACACATGAAAGTTAAGGACAACACGTCCTTAACTTTATAACTGGTTAAAGACAACATGTCCTAAAGTTTATAAAACATACTAATAAACTCTTTTTTGATTGTTTACCTGTTGTTGTCGTCTATCTTTATGTTAGTATATGTTTCCGGGTTTTTACTTATTATCATATACAAGTATTAAGACAATAATTCATAATTCTCTTTAGGAGTTCCTCTTATTAAAGAGGAAGCACGTTGAATAGCACGCCACGCCTTGTGATACCCAATGTCTAGTCCATACAATTTTTGCATTTCTGCCATGAAAAAAGTTGGTGTAACTTCAAACCTTGGGTCTCGAAGATTGTCGATAATGTAACCACTAATCAACGTTGAAGTTGCATGCCTTTGGTCAGCTTTCATAGTGTTAACAGAGCAGTCATGATTTTTCTAAATCTTTACTATCTTGAATAGTGTTGAATCTTTAATTCTGAAAGCACGCACACACCACCCACACCTATCATCATTGCATTTAAACTAATATCTTGTTGAGCTTGATCTAACAACCTTGAATTCAAAGTGTCCTTTAATTGCTATATTCGAAAAACAGTTAATTATACTCTTCTTTTTGTCAAATATTGATCCCACTTTTATTTCATCCAACAAAGCATTTTCTCTTAATATCGTAGTTGGGATTCTTTTTTTTTCGAATTTGACCTTCGTCTAGTTAGTTGAGTAGAGTTTTTTTTAGCAATTTCTTCGATTACCGATGCACTCTCTAAGATTTGAATACCCAAAGCTTGTTCGTTGTCAATCTCTATAATTCTTTGTCCTTCTACTTGAATATAATCAAATGTTTGAAGCACCTCATCAGTTATTGGTTGAGCTTCAACCATATCTATATCCATTATCTGTTGGCATTATTTTTGATTGTCATGTTGAGTTTCTCTGTTGACATGTTCAAAGGTGCTTGTTGATCCAAAAACTCTTTCCGAAATATCAACAATGAAATGACAACCCTTGAAGAGTGAATGACTTTTTAGTAACTCTATACATGTGTGAAGATCTAAATCTTTGGATACAAGCATTCCCGTGCTTGTTCCCAGGTTGATATCAAACCATATCACTGCTTCAAACTTGTCTCTATCCAATTCAATAACTTCAAAGATATGTTTAATGAAATCTTCAAACCGAATTGCCTCAGGTACTAGAACAAGCTTTGTTTGATGATCAAGATACTTATAGTCTTCAATCCATCTACCATTAAAAGCAACTATAATGCATATTGTTTCCATCCTGCAAGTCAACAGAATAGGAAACTCATGACATATTTTATAGAGAAATCCTTATATAATTAAGAATAGGTACTGTAAGTTCAGGACCAAGTTAAGGACCAAGTGTCCTTAACTTTTGAACTTGGAATTCAAAGTTAAGGACCAAGTGTCCTTAACTTCAGGACCAAGTGTCCTTAACTTTTTAACTTGGAACTCAAAGTTCAGGACCAAGTGTCCTTAACTTATGAACTTGGAACTTAAAGTTCAGGACCAAGTGTCCTTAAGTTATGAACTTGGAACTGTAAATTCAAGACCAAGTGTCCTTAAGTTATGAACTTGGAACTGTAAGTTAAGGACCAAGCGTCCTTAACTTTTGAACTTGGAAATAAAAGTTCCAGACCAAGTGTCCTTAACTTTTGAACTTGGTATTCAAAGTTCAGGACCAAGTGTCCTTAAATTTTCAACTTGAAACTCAAACTTCAGGACCAAGTGTCCTTAACGTTTGAACTTGAAATTCAAAGTTAAGGACCAAGTGTCCTTAACTTTTGAACATGAAACTTGAAGTTAGGGACTGCCTGTCCTTAACTTTTTAACTTGTAACTCTAAGTTAAGGACCAAGTGTCCTTAACTTTTGAACATGAACCTTGAAGTTAGGGACTGCCTGTCCTTAACTTTTTAACTTGTAACTCTAAGTTAAGGACCAAGTGTCCTTAACTTTTGAACATGTAACTCAAAGTTCAGGACCAAGTGTCCTTAACTTTTCAACTTGAAACTTGAAGTTAAGGACTGCCTGTCCTTATTTGAACATGTAAGTCAAAGTTTAGAACCAAGTGTCCTTAACTTTTCAACTTGAAACTCAAACTTCAGGACCAAGTGTCCTTGACTTTTTAACTTGGATTTCAAAGTTAAGGACCAGGTGTCCTTAATTTTTGAACTTGAAACTTGAAGTTAAGAACTGTCTGTCCTTAACTTTTTAACTTGTAACTCTAAGTTAAGGACCAAGTATCCTTAACTTTTGAACATGTAAGTCAAAGTTCAGGACCAAGTGTCCTTAACTTTTCAACTTGAAACTTGAAGTTAAGGACTACCAGTCCTTAACTTTTGAATATGTAAGTCAAAGTTCAGGACCAAGTGTCCTTAACTTTTCAACTTGAAACTTGAAGTTAAGGACTACCAGTCCTTAACTTTTGAATATGTAAGTCAAAGTTCAGGACCAAGTGTCCTTAACTTTTCAACTTGAAACTCAAACTTCAGGACCAAGTGTCCTTAATTTTTTCAAAACAATTTGCAAAACTATGACAGTATGTTCTTAATATTCAGAAGAACAACAAAAAATTTAACGACATTGTGTCCTTAACTTTTTCAATTCAATTGCAAAATGAGGACACTATGTCCTTAATATTAGTAACAACAGTCATGTTAAGGACACCAAATCCTTAACATTATGTGCTCAATTTTTATAGAATTATCACATGGCACGATGTCCTTAACCTTATCAATCCAGAAATTCAAAAAAAAAAAATCAAATTCCTAGCATCAAATTCCTAATAACGAAATAAAAATCAATAGAAACACACAAAACCATAACTTACTGTAAATATATGTCGATTTTTAAAGTTGAATTCTATAGTTTCAAATCGGAAGAGAAGCTTCTGCAATTCTATAGTTTGAAATTCGACAATCACAGTCTCTGTTGCTGCTGAAGTTAGTTACGTGCTGCTGCTGCTGCTAATCGTTAATAAAAGTGTAGGTATAAGTTATAGCAGAAAAGTATTTTCGTCCAGTCAAATAAAAGTTTATTAAACCAGTAGTTAAAGATTAAAAATATTTAAAATAGTGACTTTAAAGCGAAGACCCCAAAGATAACTCGTGAGTCGACCAATAGAGTAAACTTAGGAAGTCAAAATGCGGGCACTTCATTCATCCTTGATAAAGCCACTCCTCCATCTTCACCTCCGATTCCCATTTTCTACTCCCATTTTTTCGCTCTCTCCACTTCGAACAAAATATCTCCACTTCCACTTCACCACTACTCCTTCAAAACTAAGCGCCATGGCCGCCAACAAGACGGCCGCCGTCGACGGCAAATCCACGCCGGACCACGTCGCTGGCGGTTGGTACTCCGTTCCCGACCTACGGTTACGCGATCACCGATTCATCGTTCCTCTCGACTACTCTCTTGATCACTCTTCCTCTCCTAAAATCACCGTCTTCGCTCGGGAAGTCGTTGCTGGTATTACTCTAATTCGGTTCCCATTGTTCATCATCATGGATTTTACATTTGTTTACTCCACTACTTTACTCTGTCTAAGTAGAACGATTGCTTGTAAAAAAATTCTATTTCTGAATAGATAGTGAGAAACTTTATATTGTGGATCTCAACTTATTTTGGATTGAGGTGTAGTTGTTTGATTGAAGGATTCACATTTGTTCGGTTAACTTATGTAGTGCCGTGCTTATGTGTTGATTGTATTTGATTCGTATTTTAGGCAGTGCTTGGTCTTGACTTAGCTTATAAAGAACTACAAAAGTAATATTTAGAAGTAAAAGCTCTAAATTTCAGCTTAACTGATATGCAAGGTACTAGAAGAAGTTTTCCAAGTACTGCTTAAGCTATTAGCTTCAAAATACTTGTCTTATATTTGTTCTGTTAAGTTAATAAGTTATTTACTTTAGCACGCTTATATATTGATTCCATGATTAGCCGACTGTTATTTTCTTTTAAGAACAGTTTTTGGTTAATTTATTTTCTCTACTGATTATCAAGTACATTGCAGTTGGTAAGGAGGAACAACCTCTGCCATATCTACTATATTTGCAAGGTGGACCGGGCTTTGAATGCCCAAGACCAACTGAAGCTGGAGGTTGGATAAGCAGAGCATGTGAGGAGTACCGTGTAGTTTTAATGGATCAGGTACTCTCTCTCTGTCTTTCTGTCTCTCAACCATAGTGACATAGGCAGTTCTCTGTATTCCTTCTGCTGATGCTTTCGCTGCAGAGAGGAACAGGTTTATCAACACCGTTAACACCATCGTCTATGTCACAAGTGAAGTCTGCTGAGGATTTAGTTAACTACTTGAGACATTTCCGAGCTGATAATATTGTACATGATGCCGAGTTCATCCGAAAACGTCTTGTCCCTGGTGCTGGACCTTGGACAATACTTGGACAGGTCTGATAGCTTTGAAGCTTTTCAGTATTTGGTTTTTCTATCTTAATATCATCGTGTATTCTCCCCATAAGTTGTTAAAAAAGACTAATGCAGGAACAATTTTTTCAATTTTCGTTTTTATTACGGAGTATATATTTTCTAAAAATTTATTTGATAATATCTTTTGAGGTACAACTATCATCTCATATGATGTATGGAAGTCTTAATTCTGATGTTAGTTGTGCTTGCAATCGCCGGCTTGTGATTGGATCCATATTAGTGCAGAGCTTTGGAGGATTTTGTGCAGTTACTTACTTGAGTTTTGCTCCCAAAGGACTCAAACATGCTCTTATAACTGGCGGACTCCCTCCAATTGGAAAAGGATGCACAGCTGATGCTGTTTACAAGGCAGGCTTTGAGCAGCTTGTTCATCAGAATGAAAAATATTACAAGAGGTTTCCACAGGATATTGAAATTGTTCGTGATGTCGTAAATTACCTGGCAGAATCTGAAGGAGGAGGGGTAAGGGAATTATACTTGTATACATCTACTTTTTCCCATCTGATACATACTTTTCCAATAATGTTGATGTTTCTATCTCTCTGCACCCTACCCTATCTCCCTCCTTTTCTCTGTGTGTGACATAGGTGCCTCTTCCATCTGGCGGCATCTTAACACCTCGAGGACTACAACTTCTTGGTCTCTCGGGTCTAGGATCTAGTACCGGTTTTGAACGATTGCATTACCTGTAAGCCATCATTTTGCCATCTCCTCTTTTTCTTTTTCCCAGTAAATATCACACATTGGATCTTCAACTTCCATACTATGCTTGTAGGTTTGAGAGAGTCTGGGATCCTGTAATAGTTCAAGGAGCAAAAAGGAGAATCAGTGACTACTTCTTGAACGCTGTGAGTTCTACATATTGTTGTTACAAAAAAAATAGTGAATTTTTATTATCTGAGTAAGTTGATTAATATTGCGAAAAACTTGAGATCTTGTTCAACAATTAGTAAAAATGGTTCATGTTAGAAGAAGCTTTGGAGAAGAATCTGATATTTGATAAATGGCTCAAAATCGAGCTAATTGAGTACAAGGCAACCGTATATATATACACCTTAACTAACAATTAGTTACTAACTGACCATAATTACTCTAACACCCCTAACTTCTTATTATGTACACTTAGGTCCCTCTCTCCTATACATCTACATTTATACATTTAGCTATATATTCCAATCCTCCCCCTCAAGCTGAAGGGTGTAAAATGTTTAACACGCCAAGCTTGCTAAGTAGAAAATGATGCTGAGGTGATGCCAGTCCTTTAGTGAGAATGTCTGCTTGTTGATGTTGTGTAGAGATATATTGAGTTCATAGTATTCCTTTCTTGAGTTTCTCCCTGATCAAGTGACAATCTATTTCAATGTGCTTCGTACGTTCATGGAAGATGGGATTAGTTGCAATTTGAATTGCTGCCTTACTGTCTGAGAACATCAAAACTGGTGGATAAATTGGTGTCCCCATTTCTGCAAACAGTCCCCTTAGCCATACAATCTCAGCTATTGCAGATGCCATGCTTCTGTATTCAGCTTCAGCACTACTGCGAGATACTGTGTGTTGCTTCTTGGACCTCCTAGAGATTAAAGAATCCCGAACTTCACAAGATAACCACTGACTGACTTTCGTCTCATTGGGCATGCTGCCTAGTCTGAGTCACAAAATCCAACCAAAGCTGCTGCCTGTTGTCTTCGCATGATCACTCCCATTCCTGGTTCTTGTTTGAGATACCTCACCACACGAGTGGCAGCATCCATGTGAGATCTTTTTGGAGCTTGCATGAATTGGCTTAGAACTTGTACTGCATAGCTAATATCTGGTCTAGTGACCGTGGATATAGGAGCTTTCCAATCAATTTTTGATAACTTCAAGGGATCAAGATCTTGACTTCCAATCCATCATACTCAATAGAAGTTAATTTTTGATAGAGCTCTAGAGGAGTGACATCAGGTTTAGCACCACTTAACCCTATATCTGAGATGAGTTCCAGAGTATATTTTCTCTGGTTGAGAAGAATCCCCTTCTGAGATCTTAAGACTTCAATCCCCAGAAAGTATCTTAACTCACCCAAATCCTTCACCTTGAACTTCTGATGTAATACTGACTTGGCTTCATTAATGAGCTCCATGCTACTTCCTGTTAGTAATAGATCATCCACAAATATTAAGACTATCACTATTTCACTTCCAGATCTTTTTGTGAACAAAGAGTAATCATAGGCACTCTGACTGAAGCCTGCATTAAGCAAGGCTTCTGTGAGCTTGAGATTCCATTGCCTCGATGCTTGTTTGAGTCCATAAAGAGACTTCAACAGCCTACAAACCTTGTTCTCCCCCTGTCTTTGAGAACCTTGTGGTAGATCCATGTAGACTTCCTCCTCTAAGTCTCCTTGCAAAAAGGCATTAAAAACATCCATTTGGAAAAGATGCCAGTCTTTGGAGGCAGCTAATGCAATCACTGATCTAACTGTTATCATTTTTGCAACAGGTGAAAAGGTTTCATGATAATCCAACTCTTCTTGTTGATTGTATCCTTTGGCAACAAGTCGAGCTTTAAACCTTTCCACCTCTCCATTGGCTTTATACTTGATTTTGTAGACCCACTTTGAGCCTATAGAAGATTTCCCAGGTGGCGGATCCACCACAACCCAAGTCTTGTTGTCTTCTAAGGCTTGAATCTCTTGTTTCGTAGCTTGTATCCATCTGTCATCTTCCACTGCTTCCTTGAAATTGTGTGGTTCTGTGACGGTTGAGAAAGCCATGATGTAGTCCTTGTAATGTTGTGGGGTATTGTCATAAGATAGGAAATTTGATATTGGATAAAGACATTGTGAATTCTTCTTTCCACCAACTAAGTAGTCCTGCATCCAAATAGGAGGGGCCTTAGTTCTTGTTGACTGTCTAATAGGAACAGAAGCTGTAGGTGCTATTGAAAGTTCAACTGGGACCACTGCATCTGGAACCACTGCATCTGATATCTGGGATTCATTATTTCCTGATGAATCTGCATGATCAGCTCTATCATGATCAGCCACATCTGTGATGTCTTCCTGTTCCACCACTACTGTCATCTACCTCTTGAGCTGCATCTGCATTTGCATTTGTGTGATCAAAGTCCATGTTTGTTGAATCTGCATCTACATCCATGGTGATCATCTCCTTCATTTGCACAGCTTCAAATACATCATCTATGTAACTAGGTAGTTTAGTAGTGGGCATAGACTGCTGATGCTGTGAGATAAGGAAAGGAAATATTGATTCCCTGAATATAACATCCCTGCTTACAAAAAAAGGAGTTAGTCTTTCTATCAAAGAGTCTATATCCCTTTTGAGTAGTGGAATGAATACCCCATCAAAACAGCTTCCCTGGCTCTAGGACCAAACTTGTCCTCCTTGACCACATTTGTAGCATAGCACAAACATCCAAAGGTTCTTAGATGTGCTAGTGAGGGTTGTCTAAAATATAATGACTCAAAAGGACTCTTACCATCCAGTACTCTAGTAGGCAGTCTGTTTATAAGATAGACAGCTGTTTGCACACATTTTCCCCAGAATTTACTTGGTACTCCAGCTTGAAACTTCAAGGCCCTTGCTGTATCTAAAATGTGCCTGTGCTTTCTTTCCGCCACTCCATTTTGCTGTGGACTGTGCACACAACTACTTTGGTGAATTACTCCATGTTTTTGCAAGAAATCATTCCACTGATAATTAAAGAACTCTTTACCATTGTTTGTTCTAATTGTTTTAATACAAACACCAAACTGATTCTGCACCATGCTAAAGAACTGTTTGAGAAATATGATTGTTTCACTTTTCAACTGCATGAGAAAAATCCAGGTTGCTCTAGTAAAATCATCAACAACGGTAAGAAAATAGTACTTATTATCATGAGTAGCTACCTTATAAGGTCCTCATACATCCATGTGAACAAGTTGAAAAGGTTTAGTACTTAAGTGCTCACTAATAGGAAAAGTCAATCTATGTTGCTTAGCCAATGGACAAACAGAACATCTGTTGTGTATGGCATTGTCTATCTTATTATGCAAAAAGGAAATATGCTGCATTACTGGTAATGATGGATGTCCTAATGTTTTGTGCCAAAGTTCTCCCGTGTCTTTATTCTTCTCCACTGAACTGATATGAGCAGCTATCTGTGTTGTTCTTCTTCCTCTTATCAGATAAAGTCCACCAGTTTCCTTACCAATCCCCTTCACCCTGCCAGTGTAAAGGTCCTGAAACCCACATATTTTGGGCAGGAATAGAGCACCACACTGTAAGTCTCTAGTTAACTTTGAAATTGACATCAAGTTGAACTTAAAATCTGGAACATATAACACATTGTCCAGTTTAGTGTCTGCTGAGATTTGTGTACTACCCAGTATGTGTAACATCAGTGCTGTCTCCATTTGGTAGTCTTACCTTTTCTCTTTTACAACTATCTATATTCTTGACATCTTGGAGTAATTCTAATGATGATGCTATGTGATGTGTAGCCCCTGAATCCACTATCCAGTTATCATTAGACACTCTTGCAGCAAGAGACACAGTATTACCTGCCATATTTGCCTGTGTCTGAGCATCAGCAGCTGCATCTCTGTTGAGTAAATGAAGTATCTGCTGGTACTGTGCTTCAGTGAAGAAGTAATCTCCTTTCTGTTGTGCTGCTCCTTGTGAGTTTGAAGTTCCTGGTACCTCCACATTGTTGACTGCAGCAAAATGTCCCTTAGGTTTATATTCCCTAGACTGATAGTTTTTCTTTCCTCTGAAATCTTCAGGATAGCTAATTATTTTGAAGCAGTTCTCCTTAGTGTGGCCCTTCATGTGGCAATGCTCACACTGTAGGAACTGTTTCTTCCCTCGAAAACCTTGACCTCTTTCAACTTGCATTGCCATAGGATCCACCTTTTCTGCCATTGCACTACCTCCCATAGACTGTTGGCTTTCATCTTGTGCGATTATAGCATATGCTTGATTGAGTGTTGGTTCAGTTGTTTTCATCAAAATTTGTCTTCAAGCTTGATCATAAGTATCATTCAGTCCATCCAAAAACTGCATCAATCTTTGTTGGTGCAGATGCACAGCATACTCTTTCGATTTCACACATCCACAATTTGGAGAAGGTACAAGCACATCATATTTTGCCCATAACTCCTTCAACTTTGTGAAATACACAGCAACAAAGTCAGATCCTTGTGCAACCTAGAAATTCCTCTGTGCAATTGGAAAATTCTCACTCGATTCACCTTATCAAATCGTTCCTTAAGATCTTCCCACACTGCATGTGCGTTAGAGGCATAAATGATCCCACTCAGTAAATCCTTCGAAACTGAGTTCATGATCCATGAATGCACTATTGCATTGCATGTCTCCCATTCCTCATGCAATTCATCTTCAAATGAGGCCTTGAGGCAAGTTCCTGTAATGACTTACGCTTTGCCTTCAAAGCAAGGCGCATAGATCAACTCCATAGGCCATAATTCTCAGATCCTGTGAGTTGAATTGGGATCAATACCAGTCCAGGAGTGTCAGAAGGTTATAAGAACAAGGGATGAGTGTAATCTTCGTCTTTTGCGCCATTAACATGCAACTTCAAGCTTAACCAGATCGCACAATTGAAAAAAAAAACTGTGACAAAATCAAGCAGAAACTTGATCGATCTTCTGACGAATTAAAAACAGAACTATGAGATTCTGCTACTTGCTGAATTGAGCTGATGGATCATCCTCCATAACTCTGATACCATGTTAGAAGAAGCTTTGGAGAAGAATCTGATATTTGATAAATGGCTCAAAATCGAGCTAATTGAGTACAAGGCAACCATATATATACACCTTAACTAACAATTAGTTACTAACTAACCATAATTACTCTAACACCCCTAACTTATTATTATGTGCACTTAGGTCCCTCTCTCCTATACATCTACATTTATACATTTAGCTATATATTCCAATAGTTCATGAACTAAGCATACTGCCATAGATATCCTCCTTGAATTTTTTTACATTGAGTTCAAATGCTTTCTGTACAGTTTCATCAGTTTAAAATTTTTTGTGGCCTGTGTTCTTCTCTGTTTGTTTATATGGTACTCCGAATGACTATCTTATTGTTGATTTTTGAATAGGATAGTTCGTGACTAATTAATCTTGCTTTGACTTCAAACGAAGAAATACAAAAATGAAGGGAGGAAAGAGAAAAGAACACACGAGCGAACATCCTGTTAAGGAAGAATGCAAAAATCTTTCATGTGCAATGTCTGATCTCTTATGAACCAGAAACTAAATGTCAGGTTACGTTATTATCAGTTTTGTTTCTCTAAAAAATTGATATTCTATTGCATGGTAAAAGTTAATTTAAGATGCTGGACAAAAATAAAGTTCTTTCAGATGCGGATTATCTTGGATAATGACATATTTAAGCCTTTAGCATCTCACAATGACTCTGGTGATGAGATATGGGTGTTATGATAACTGTAGAAGTGCTGTGTCTTCGTCTGTTGACAAGTAAACAGAGTTTTCCATATTTGTTACTGTAGACTGTGAGATTCTTTACCATTTAGGAGATGCTAAGGATCTGAAATTCCGGCCCATTTTGTGAGAATGAGCTGCCAGCATTTTCTTGGTAATGTGAGATATATTTAGAAGTGCAGGAGCTGGATGAGATATATGCTGATTTTAACTCTTTGTGGCAATGCAGTATGAGAGATGGATAGCATTTGATGCAAACCCTTTATATGCTCTTTTGCATGAAAGCATATATTGCCAGGTAAACTTTCAATAGGAGTATGGCTACAACAGTGTGATGACTTGGCTACAGGAACTTTTGCATCTATTTCTATAGTTTTGGGTACCTATTTTCTGCAGGCATGCATGCTACTGTCTAATCCATTGGCCTTTTCTGATATGAAGGGTGCCTCGTCAATGTGGTCTGCTCACAGAATTAGGGCTGAAAATGACAAAAAATTCAACGCAATTGAGGCAGCAAAAAACAGCCGCCCCGTACTTTTTACTGGAGAGGTAAGACACAATGTGGACGTTTTTTAGTTATGAAAGCAAGCATCAAACAAAAGTTTTTCTTCCGCCTTATGTTTTGTGATGATCTGACCTCCACATTGACGGCACGATAGAGATGTGGCATAGACCATAGAGTCTAAAATTATATTAATATCAGTTTGTTTGTGAGCAACTATGATGTATATGCTCATCCCTGCACATCCTATCTATTTCCCTTAGTTCAAGTTAGACATAATTCTTTAACTTCCTGCAGATGTATGTAGCTACTGCTACCTTGTTCTTGATTTTGCTTTACCTAAAAGCTTATTCTCTTAATAGAAACAATTCAATTTTCTGTTTAGCTAAGTTTAATTTTCTTCTTCGTCTTCTTCCTAGTTGCTTTCTCATTTTGTAAATGAAAGAAATTTTAATTATGGTGTTAATTAAGAGTTCAAATTGCTGGAAATGGTGATTTTTGAATAAGAGAGAAGAAGGATAGCAGACCCTCAGTGGTGAGAGTTCAAACCTCAGAGGACAAATGCAAAGAAACACTATGGTTAGAGTTCAACAGGATTGACTGTCAAATCTTCTCTAGTTCACACTTCCCCTGTGAGGCACATATGGGGAAAATAACATAAGAAAATTCCAACTGCACACTGCTCCTAGAAGTCATGGATATTTGGTTGGGGTTTGGAGGAAAGGATCAATTAAACAAGTGATTGATTTGGAACGACATATGAACAACCAATATATCAGGGACGAAATCATAACCCAGGGTATGCTCCACGGACCAGTTCTGAGAACTGAAAATATGTTTAATGTACTGGTTTAAGAGCTTCTGTCCCACATGAGGTGCTTATTATTGATTAGAGTTGTGAGGTTTGTCTTTGTGATTTAATAAAGCCTACACTTCTTTATTATGGACATGTTTATAAATCACTCATTCAGCTGATATCACATGGATTTATTTTGCATTTAGTCTGATGGACCATTGATCTGAGGTAAAAAATTTGCAGAATGCATTTATTTCTTTCAGCTGGAACTAAGAGACCCCTTTGTTTATTTTGGGTGAAAAAAGTTTGAACTTTTCGTATATTGGGCAAGTGTTGATCGCCTTTTAATTTAACATGTAGATGATATTCCCATGGTTGTTTGATGAAGTCCATGCCTTGAGGCAATTCAAAGATGCAGCTCAGCTATTAGCAGAGAAGAAGGATTGGCCTTCATTATATGATATTGCTGCATTAGAGGATAACAAGGTATGTTGTATTTCTATTAAAGTTGATAATTTCAGGCTCGTGTCAATCAATATGTTAAAGATTTTAATCTACCTTGACGTATCACATCTTATAATAGATAAGTTACAGTAACCTGATTGATATTTTACACTTCATATGACACCTGGGCTCTTTTTTTATATACAGGTACCAGTTGCAGCTGCTGTGTACTACGAAGACATGTATGTTAACTTTAAGCTATCTATGGAGACTGCTTCTCAGATAGCAGGAATCAGGCTTTGGATTACTAATGAGTACATGCACTCTGGTCTGCGAGACGCCGGAAGTAAAGTTTTGGATCATTTGCTTGCTATGTTAAATGGAAAGAAGCCCCTGTTTTAACTCTATTGGCCACCATCCACGCTTTCTCTGCAGCGTCGAAGGCTTTAGATAATGCTGATAGATTTATTGGTAATTCTCTTTTTTATTTCCTTTAGACCTTTCAATACATATTTTATGCTGTGCATGGGTACTGTGTCTTAGATATCTTCAATCCCCAACCTGCACACCCATCTGCTCAAAAGATTTTTATAATGAAAATAAGCCGTTACAATGAACATGTCCTTTCTTGTAGTTCGTATGCAGTTTGAAAGAATCAAGAAGGCAAGAAATACATATATGATATACCGCATTTTGCCTTCAAAAAAATGAAGTGGAACAAAAAGTAGTTGAATTGTTGTTGGCTTTCAGAATTTTACAAGAGCTTGTCTCAAATGTCTTGTCAAGGATTGCCTCATTCTATTTCTGGACCTTTCCTCACCTATGTTTTATGCATGAAAGTGCTCCCTTCTTTGTTCTTATCCTTCCATCCCCACCTTCCCATCTTACAACCCATTGATACACACCATAGGGAAAACGACGAAGTCTATGTGTATTCCAAGTCTAAATGGAGTCCTCTTAGGGAAAGACAAGAAGTCACTTCCATATCAGAAAGGTTTTTATGCATTTTATCATCATCGTCTGTGACTGCAGAGAGGATGGTATCGAGGATCTCTTCTTCGAGCATCGAACTTTCTTCGGCAATTAGTAATGTCACTGGAACACTCTAAAACATCTCATGATCTCTTTTTGCAAATCACATCAAATAATTAGGAACCCCCTTTTCCTCGGCCTTCTCTGTTCTTATCTTTCCCGCACCAACCCTCATTTGGTTTGGATCAATTCAATTGATTAATCATTAAGGTAAAATGTCTGACCACTAGATCTATGAAAGTTAGACAAGCAATCTTTCTTCGAGTCAAGTTAACCAGTTGAAGTTGAATTCGTGAACTAATTTATATTTATTTTTAGAAGTAGAAATTGAAAATTACTACGCAATAGTTGATTTTCTACAAAATGTTGAAGCAATAAAATAGCTAAATAGATTCTGGACAGACAATTATACGGAATTTATCTATTGTAGGTGAATAACTTCATAATTAAATAAAGCAGTGAAAACAGAACGCAGAATGAAAAGGATACTTTCGATCACACGGTGTAGTAACATAAATTGTTAGAATATAGCCAAATAGGGTCTGCTATTAAGGCTGCCCCTCCAGTAATTTGTTCTTGGTGCCAATAAGCTCTCTTATTTTAAATCTATCCTTTGTTCATTAAGCTAGTTAACCATGGAAGTACACATTTCTGAGCTTTCTTCAGTTGTTGCAAGACAAGATGGCGCCAGAAAGGTTCTTCGAGGTTGTTGACTGTAGCCTGCCGGGGCATTTGTTTTCACTGATGTAACTGGAACAGAAGCATGCACAAGTATCCTAGGCTTTGGCATTTGAATTTTGTCCAATGTTGCAGCGCTCAGGCTGTATTTACTTTCATGCCGTAGTTGCTCAATGTATTGGCTTTTGCTGTATGTTTGACTTGAGACACTTTTGTCTAGTACAATTGGTTTCCAGGATCCATTTGCGGATGCGACTCCAGGAACAACCTCGTTGCCTACCTCATTCAAGACCTGGCAAGAATTGCTAGGAGATCTAAAATATGAGTAACCTTATCAACATTTCGATAAATCCTTAGTTCTTGAAGACGTCCTGGTTTTATACAGTGAGGAACTGCCAAATAGGTTCTGTTGCATGAATTTCCAAGTAGTGATAATCAAGCACTACGTTATTAACAGAAATGCAAAAAAGAACAACCACTAATAATTGTTAGCATTATAATGGTGCTTCCCGTTAGTCTCAAGAAGGACCTCAAGTAAACCTCACGAAACACTCAGGCTTGCAGACGCCAAATGCACGCTCAAGCAATTATCATCACCAATATGCAAGTAAACCAGCTACCAGACGTGATTTTAGATCAGTGATGAAACTCTAGTTTATTAAATGATTCGTCATTTATCTTTGGATGGACTACAAAGGAAAAATGACACTCCATGCGCATGAGAGAGTGTCTCGGTTTGTATGTGTATGTGACTACGTATATTAGCAACAAATATAATCCAAGAGACTCTTTTAAATTAAGACTAGCTGGAGAAAATACGCAACCTTCAAGGCTGATATTGAGTTCGTAAGTAGACACAACTGTCAGCAAGCGACCCAACTTTATCCCAGAGGAAAAAAACTCAAAAATTTCTAGCCATATAATTAATTCAGATTAGTGGGACTGGGTCCAGAAATAAGTAGCAAGAGGACTGTGTTTAACTCCAAGTGAGCAGCATCTGCTAGGGAAAATTTATTTAGTGTGCGTGCAACATGGCATTTTCATATTCAAACGTGTATAAAAAAGAGTAGAGAAGCCAAGACATGAACTAAGAAAATTTGTGTGTCATATGATAATTTACCTGATGGGCCAATTAGGCGAGATTCTTGATGAGTTCTCAACAATTTCCAGATCTGCGATGAAGTAGGAGAAAATAATTAGTCAAGTTATACAAAACATCTCCTTACACAAACTATCAAATACGTTCACCTAAACAGACTAAAACACAAGTGCACCGTTGTTGTTTTCTTTTTGTTTGGGTTTACCTGAACAAGCTAAAGGAAGAGGTCTATCGCAATCTTTTATCCCATGAGACTCTAAAGATGGTAGTAAGCTCATTATGCCAATTACAGCAATATAATGACCTGTAAAAGTTTTTTCCCAATAGTATAGCATAATAGTTAAGCACATTCATCATGAAAAATGGCATCAATAGGAAAAACGTTTGGGTACCATTAAATTGTCCAACAACTTGTAGAATATTTACACCATATTTGAGCATTTTAGTGATGTTGGTGGGAGGCTGCTGCATACTGCCCTGCAAAATTTCAGGATAATGGAGATTGAATTTGTGCAGTTACACTAATTGATCAACTCCAAAAATAGATAGCAAGAAAATCATTCAGAGAGAGAAATTAGTTGGTGGGAGAAACAGACTACAGACACCTTAGTCGTCCCCTCCAGTCGTTTTCCATTTAAAAGAAAGCTACAGTCAAGAAGAGTTGAAAATTAGTCCCGGCACCAAAGGAAGAATGGAGGATTAGAGTTTAAGCTAACAAAGTAGAATAAAATAAAGTAGGTTATACGTAGTTTCTGGTGGCGCAATGATGCAGGATGCTGTCTCCATATTGTCAACATTTGTTACAAGTAATAACTGCATGAAATTTAGCCAATAAGATTGGAACACGAAAAAAATAGTACGAGTATTATGTAAGAGCTCAAACAGTATGATTTAAGTATATTTAAAGTAGTAAAAATATGAAAATAAAGACCTAACTTCTTTTCTCCTGACTGCTCATGGTAGTTGTTACTGGATGACTAGCGTTAGTTAATTAGAACATGACAGGTAGAGAAGGTAGTGATGATAAGAAGCGAAAGAACTGCAACAGTATTCTGGATACATATTCTGGAACTTCCCACTAGTGAAGCCAAAATAATGTGAAACAATGTAAGGGCCAATTGGACGCAAGAACCAGGACCCTCGGGAAATATAGATTGCCAAAATGTATATGAGAGAACAGCAACAGTTTCAGAGTAGAAAAGATATTACATAACAGAACACTAAATTCTTATTCAACTATAAGCAACATGCTTCAGACGAACAATCTTGCTTTTACAACTCAAAGGATTAAACAAAGCCCCCGTTTAGTCATAGATTTTGTCAAATTTTATCCAATTTTTTTTTTGGCAAATACGTGTTTGTTTATAGATTTTATCCATATTTTGGCAAATTTCCAAATCCCAAAACAAGCTCAAGCCGTTTGGTTTTTAAAAAAAATTCAAAAACTGCCCTAAATTTTTGTATTTTATAAAAAAGCCCAGTTTCTGTTATTATGACCCAACTAATCTATATCTACCCACTTTTCCCTCATTAAACTCACGTGGCTTTGCTCTTATCTATAAACAGAAGAAAACCTTCGCCAAAGTTGTTGTGCCAATTTGTGGCAATCCACCGCAAAGATAAAGGTAATTTGCTAAAATCTGCTAATGTTTGTATAAATTTTCTTCAGATTTGTTTCGCTTGTTTTGTATGAATTTTCTTCAGAGTTGTTGGGTATTTTTGATAGTTTTTAAAACTTATGGGTATAAGTCATATTTCATATTTTTTCAAAAAAAGTGAAATATGTTTTGAAAACTTATATCTAAACAGGTTTTCATCTTCAAACTAAATTTCATCCAAATCAAATTTTTTGAAACAAATTTGGAAATCTATGGCCAAACGCTATGAAAAGCACTTACTATTTCGTCCTTCCCTGGAGTGACCATTCCCCTTAAAATGTGGAAATCAGCATGAAAAGCTCCAAATCCAGGCTACACAAAAATAACCAATTAGACCACCAAAATTTCAAACTGTAGTAAGACCATTTAGTAGACAAATTAACCTGCCTTGATTTGAAAAGCAGCTACTATCCTGTCCATCTTCAGCTTTGGAGAGAATCTGTATTTGCAAAGAGGCTTTGACATTATTCTAAAGTGAAAGTGAGTGCGGAGATGGGATGGTGATGGTAGTGATTGGTGAGGGAAATAGAAGTGTGAGCTCCATGTATTGACAAAAAAATATAAACTGACCGAGTTAATTTCTAGGACATGACACATGAGTAATACAATAAGGAGCAACTTGCTTTAGTTAAGGAGTTTGATTGTTAACAATGAAAGAGGGAAATCATATCATCTCAAGGAAAAAAAGAAAGAATGGCCAATCAGAAGAACAAAAGTTCAATTGACAAATTGGCAGTACCAACTACCACGGCTAGAGATGTCACACCATATCCTTCTAAATCTTCTGATGTATTAAGGGAAGTGTTAAAAATAGAGGCGCAGGTAGTAATGACATGGCTAAAACGTTAAGAGTACAGACCTTCTTAATACTTTTGAAACATAAGGGTGGACGTAGCTGGGGTCTACACCAATATCTTCAGCACTGGAGAAGTATCTGCTAACCTGAGCAGGGTCCCAAAAATAAGATCGAAAGTCACAAGATACGAAGTCATTGAAAAGCAAAGAGCAGGATCAACATGAAAGGTTTCACTTACCTCCTGGATAAGTTTAAGCAGATCATTGGTATCTTCATTCCAAAACCACCCAACCTTGCAGGCACTCTGATCAGGACACAGATGCAACAAATCCATTTAGTCAAAACTAAGTACAAGAGTAACCAGCTTTGCAGCATTTCGGATGGAAATGAACATGATAAAGAGATTTCTTCAGAATGTTGGAAACAATTTAAACCACCACTTATATCTTCTTTGGTTCACAAAAGAACTCAGTATTTAGAGAGAAGCATATTTGCACTTTTATCTGAATCATGTGAGAGGAATGTTATAACGGGTCTGTAGATCTCTTAGAAGTCAAGAACAATTCCACGTCTAACCCTCTAACTAAACAGTGTTCCTTACTTCTAGTAAACTACCAGAAAAACTATCCTGTCCTTTCTCTCCCTTACCCAACCTAGCTCCCCGTTCATATATCATAGATGTTTTAGAACTCATCTTCTGGAGAGGATACTAAATCTGATTTTGTTTTTTGTTTGATTGGGCTCTATAACTATCTAAATCAATAATCACCTGAGCAACTATATGTTTCTATTTGCGCTAATACAATACAAAGTTATTTTCGTAGATTTAAGAATGGACTAGCACCAGTAAGTATCTTCATAGGGGTGTTCTTTTTTTTATTTTTTTTATTTTACACAGCAGATCAGATATCGCCGCTCCCAAATAAATGGCACATAAATTTTAGACGCCTGCTGTGGGAGACTATTTACTATTCAATACACTAACAAGTTGCTATTTAATTCGCACAGATATATACCAGTATGCTGAAAGTCAAATTTTCTCTAATCTGGACACCAGACTTCTGGCTTTTACTTTTCAAAATCACCTCCTTTTCAATATAAAGAAATCTATGTGCTCCTAGAAAGGTTACTCTGGCTACTATCCTAGTTATGTCTAACTATAACAGGATTTGCAGTTCCAAGTTTCAGAAGTTAATTTGTGAAACATTTGTTACAAGGAAATAATAAATCTTATGCCAAATCTGTTAGAAACTATACCTTCCTAATCATTCCCTCTGATAAAGAAAATAGCCAAGAGAGCATTATTAGGAAAGGGGATTCTTAATAGCTTTACCAACACATCTGTAATTGCTGCATTGGAATATCGATATCATGTAACCATCTAGGCAACAATAAGATGTAGTAGGTTGTGTTTGAGGACTGTTTGCTACTTGCTTGCTTATTATTGGTGAGAAATAGGGGTCCTTTGCGGCAGAAGAGGTCAAGAAGATGTGAGTATGATGGTGAAATTAATGGCCGGTCCAGCACAAGTAAAAGTTCAGGCAACATTTTAGTCAGCACCTCATATACAAGGTGTAGAAAAATCACAGAACTTGCACATACAGCACATATCAATGACCACAACATTATAACAATGCAGAGCGAGCCACAATACTTGGGAAGAAATACAGTAAAATCCTGCACTAAAAGAGAATAAATGGTAGCAAAAGTATAAACTGCATACAAGTTCTGGGATGTGCAAGTAGAATTGAGGTATACAAGCTGGAATTAGAAGTTTAGTTGCTGTGACTTCAGGTTTTCATACTGGAAACTAATATGACAAATTTTATGAGGAAACATGAAAGATTGGTATACCTTGACAGACATCAGTAACACCATAGAAGCGTCTTGGAGAGAAAAGTCATTCCTATACTTGTACACCTTGGGGCACATGAAAATAGATGATAAATCTCCAGAATACACTCACATTAGATTCAAAAAGTATTCAACATATTCTACAGTGGATGCATCAAGATGCTGCACTTACACTCTGAACTAACCACAGCATCAAATTTTCTTTTCAGCTTTTATCTACTTACATTAGATTATGAATGATAGCTTACAAACATTAAGCAAACTAGAGTTAAGACACAAATGCAGCTTCGAAAGGAAGCATCCTGAGAATGTGAAAAACGTCTGCAGTTTCAATGTTCATTATAAATTTAAGAAGCTCACTACTCCGTTTGCATCTTGGTCTATCTTACCTGTTTCAACAGTGATGGTAGCTCATGTGATCTTAAGGGGACCTCGTTGTTAGCAACTGCATGATCAATGCCTCTGCATTTGAATTCCAAACATAAGTTTATCTCAAGTAAGGGAATCAGGACCAGCTCGAAAGTAACGAGAAAACTGAATTTAACTCATTTTGTAAAAAGCAACAAATATAGTGGGACTAAAATAGATCTTTGTATGTTCTGCTAAGGAGTAATAGATTGAAATCAACTACATTGCATAAGAAATTTGATAAGTACTGTTTAAGCAGCAAATTCCAGTTTTGCAGTCGCATAAGGCTATGCTGTTAGAGGATATTGACTAAACTAAACTTGCCTCAAATTAATCCCTTGTGTTTCACTGTTTGCACCTTAATTTACCTATGTTTTTCATTATGATGCATTCACATAGACAATTCCACTAAAACATTGACAATTCAATAATTAAAAATGTAGCACGATCAGTACAGATTCAGCTGATTTATTATGTCAACCCACAAACATATTAGCTTCATTGGCATGACGTTAAACATATACGAATAAGTATATCAGCAATTGCACATAACCTGATCTGCACAACGATTTTATAAGCTTCCAACATGAAATACCTAATTTCTGACTCCACATTTTGAGAATGAGTCCAGCAGTAAACAGAGCACGCATTTCAAACAATGCCAAACAACTCAAAGCTTGGCCGCAATCCATAGTTCAAATTTTTGTCAAACGATTGAAGCTGAAAAATTCGAGTTCAATTTTCCAAAAACAGGTTGTGCTGATGTGATGAAAAAAGTATGTGTATGTAGAGGTGCACATTTGCGTTCAAATTCTAGATCTGCCCTCGGTACACACAGTTAGTAAATGAGTTAATTAGTAAGCAGAAATAGAGAAGAATGTATGCGGACTTGGCTAAAGAGAGGCAGAGGTCGCTGAAAACTGAAAGATTATTAAGGTGACCAGTCTGCATATACAGAGACATCAAATCGGCCACCGTCGCCACCAGCATCGACGCCGTGCCGGCGTTCTGCACCTTCGCCGAGCTGCTTGTCGGTCTCTCCATTTTCGAGAACGCTAGGTAACTGCAGTCTGCTTCTTCTCGTTTTCGAATTTGCTCAACAGCAGTAACAATTGCTTTAGATCACGTTTATCGTGTTTCTCCATTTTTGGCTTGTTCGTGTTCTTCTTGCATGCAGAGCTTTCCCGTTGCCAAGTGTTGCAAAACGTTAAACCGTCGTACAGCTTTCAATTCATGAATTCCAAACTCTGGAATGTCTTCATTCTCCAATTTTTGCCCGCCAACCCAAAGATAATACTACTACATGTGTGGGTAGCCACTTTTTAAAATTAATATGAAAAGACTATGTTATTTTTTTTTTCTATCTCTTTTTGTCCATGTTCTCTTCCTTGCCGGTGAACTTCCATGGCTTTGACCCCGCCGCACAGAATGGATAACTTTCACCTTCTCAAGTTCCACATTCTCTGGGTGACACCACAATATAGCTAATATCAAGTTGCCTCTATATCGACGAGAATTGAGAAATATCAAAAGACAGAAATGATGTTACGTTCATTTAGCAATGTTGATCTCGTTCTGGGTTCATTTATTGGATAGAAGTGCTTTGATTCAGAGTATCGATACAGATATACATTCTTAAAATTTGTAGTATGGGTTACTACCGTTTTGTTCTTATTTATTGGAACAATCAATAGCAAACTAGGACGATTCTGGAAGAATTTTGTGCCTCATTTGGTTAGCTACGTTAAGGCTATTAATTTTGGAATTGGCTTGTATACATCTCTCAAGAACATGTTCAACAAATTCTACAAAATAAATCCAACTCTGTAAACATACAAAAAGTATTGAATATTTATATTGAATTCACACATAGTCCTCAACTTAGAGTTCGAAATTCAAAAAATAAGGATATGTGTTTTGAACTTAGAGTGACAAGTTCAAAAGTTAAGGACATGTAGTCCTAAACTTAGAGTTACAAACTCAAAAACTAAGGACAGGTAGTCCTAACTTAGACTTACAGGCTCATAAATTAAGGACAACTAGTCCTGAACTTACATTAACAAGTTCATAAGTTAAGGACACTTGGTCCTGAACTTAGAGTTGGAAGTTCAAAAATTAAGGATATTTGGTCCTTAACTTAGAGTTACAAGCACATAAACTAAGGATAGGTAGTCCTGAACTTTGAGTTCCAAGTTCAAAAGTTAAGGACGTGTAGTCCTGAACTTAGAGTTACAAGTTGAAAAGTTAAGGACAGGTAGTCCTAAACTTAGACTTACAAGCTCATAAATTAAGGACAACTAGTCCTGAACTTACAGTAACAAGCTCATAAGTTAAGGACACCTGGTCCTGAACTTAGAGTTGGAAATTCAAAGATTAAGGACATTTGATCCTAAACTTAGAGTTACAAGCACATAAATTAAGGACAAGTAGTCCTTAATTTAGAGTTACAAGCATAGAAATTAAGGACAAATAGTCCTGAACTTCGAGTTCCAAATTCAAATGTTAAGGACATGTAGTCCTGAACTTAGAGTTACAAGTTCAAAAATTAAGGACAGGTAGTCCTAAGCTTAGACTTACAAGCTCATAAATTAAGGACAGCTAGTCCTGAACTTACAGTAACAAGCTCATAAGTTAAGGACACTTGGTCCTGAACTTTATGAGCAGAAGGGTATTTTCGTCCGGGCGTGTAAAAGTTTATTAAAGCAGTGGCTAAAGACTAAAGACATTTTAAACAATGGCTTAAAAGTAAATACATGTCTTATTACTGGCTAACTGTGCACTTCCCCCACATGAATTTGGGTTGCTCCAACATGAATTTGGGATGCTCCAACATGAATTTGGGCTGCTCCTTTTTGAAAATCAGCCCAAATTCATTTTTTGCATTTTGAACCCAATTTTTACTAAATGTAGTAAAACAAAATTTAGAAATATATATTTTTACCTGTTTTAAAAAATAATATCCGATAAAAAATATTTATATATATATATATATATATATATATATATATATATATATATATATATATATCTATATATATATATATATAAGTGCATTATATACATTTAATATATTTTAAATATATTTTTTGTACTAGTCAATGCAATTAATTTCGATGGAACAATCAATTGTTTAATTTGCCTAATAAAATTAGTGGGTGGGAGCGAGGGGTTGTGAGCACCTAATTTTTGCTCCACATAAAAATTACTCCTAAAAATAATTAAAAAATAATTTTAATAAATAAATAGGCTAGCCACACAAAAAAATAATTTTTAAATTAGAATTTGAGTCTAAAGTGGCTAAAAGAATGAGAAAAGAGGGCTGTCCGAACTGGGCCAAAATCAGTGGCCTAGTATCTCAAATTTCGCCGCAAACCCGCCAGCCCATTGCCCATGACCCGGACCGGCCCAACCCCTCTCTTAAAAAATTTCACCTTCCCAAAAACCCCAGGGATCAGAAAAGGAGACCTAATTCAATTCCCCTCCAATAGACAAGAACGGCGCCCCATCCTTTAGGGGTGTTCATCGGTCGGTATGGTACGGTATTTAGATAATTCGGTACGGTATTTTCTGTATTCAGTTTTCTAAAATGCTATACCAATACCGTACCTAATTACATTCGGTATGGTTCAATTTTTTGTCTTTCAATTTCGGTTTATTCGGTACGGTAACTTCGTTTGTTCGGCTCTAAAACAACTTTTTGAACAACAAAATTAAATTATAACCAAGTGTGTGGAAGAGATGACTCAATGAAGGTTCACATTATCCATTTGAAAGTTTAGCTGTCCAAATGAAACATGACCATCACAGGAAACATATACTGGCAGTGCCTGCAACAGATACAATGCTCAGTTTTACTCTACATATGGAACACTACACATCATAATGTTTACAAACTTCATCAAAATGTAAATACGTCTGCTCTAAATCTTGCATCATCATATAGAATGATCCAGACACGAGTAAGCTTCTCAAAACGTGACCAAAATAAGTAATTCACAAGTGTTGTTGACAGAACCATTCTGTGTAGCATCCATTAACCACATAGACAAAAATAGGTGGCGCACATGCTTTAACAAAATAACATGGAACTGGAATCATTCTCCTGAAGCTTTCTAGTGCTGCAAGGATGACAGGATATATAAAGTTAATCCAGTGTCTAACAAAATAAATTGATGACATTTATCAACCAAATAAAAGCTTGACTTACCATATGTGTTGCAACTAACAACTATACATCAACAATGCAAGGCTCTGTTCCGTTGTTGCGCAAGCCTAAAGAGAATTCAAGGTAATTTGTTATGCAATATGAACAGTAAACTAATTGTAAATATCAATATAGAGTGCATACAAATAAAATATTCTTACCAAGTTCAAATTGCACGAGATAATCTATATCTTCCTCAACTCTAACAGGAAGTAATTCGTTTTGAATCCAATCTTGATAACACACAACAACTTGTACTAATTTGGGAGTCAATGAGCTCCTAAAACAATCAAGAATACGAATTCCCGTACTAAAAGCACTCTCTGATGCCGTACTAGACACAGGAATTGCCAAAACATCACGAGAAATCTCGGCAACAATCGGAAATCTAGGTTTGTTCACTTTCCACCAAAGCAAGATATCAAAACCGTCACCTCCATCATCAAATTCTTCATCTAGATACTTCTCTAACTTTGTTTTAGTATCTGAATTTCCATTTTCAGCTTTGTGCCTCTTGTATTGTTGTGAAAATATTGCCTTTAAAGTTGTAGATTGAGATCCATGACTAATTACACTTGACGTCTCTGATGAGCTACTTGATGAAGAAGATGAAGCATGATCATTTTTTGAGTGTTTCTTTGCATACTCATTAAACAAACAAGTCATGTAGTTGTTCACTTCTCCTACTATATTTTTTCCTGCTTCTTCCCCGAACATGCTCACGAGTGCATAAGTAACATACTCAAACTTATGGCGCGGATCCAAAATACATGCAATAAAGATCATCTTATTCATCTTTTCTGGAGTACCCCAATACTTGTCAAATTTTTCTTTCATCTTTCCTGCCATTGAACTCAAGTCAACATTATCTTCTGCTACCAAACTTTTCAAATTATAATGAAGTTCACATATTTCAACAAAATGAATATTTGATGTAACATAAAGTGAACCAGAGACCTTCAAGGTAAGTTCAAAAAAAGTTTCAAAAAATCTCACCATGAGCTTCACACTTTCCCAATCAGAACTTACAAGTGAACCTACTGATTTTCCATCTTCACACTCATGAGTAAGAAGATAATGCAACAATCCATGATCAAGAGCACCATAACTTGCAAATGCATGCTCTAATTCTTTTGCCACATTTAACATCAAGTAGGTGGAGTTCCACTTAGTAGGAACATCCAAGCATAGTGATTTCTTACATGCAATCTTTTCAATTTCACAACATTCTTTAAACCTTTTCCACCTCGCAGGAGATTGCCTAATATATCTTACTGCTTGTCTAACGCGTTTCACAAAATCACCCACTTCTTTCAAACCATCTTGAACAATAAAGTTGAGGATGTGAGCCATACATCTCATATGGAGGTGTTTACCATCCATCAAATTAGTTCCCCATTTGGTAAGTTTCTTAGACAACTCTTTTACTATAACATCATTTGGACTTGCGTTATCAACGGTAACAGTGAAGATCTTATCTAAACCCCAATCAAGAAAACACTTAGCAATAACATTTTCCATATCGTCACCTTTATGACTAGAAATTGGACAAACGTTTATTATTTTTTGTGCATATTCCAATCCTTGTCGATAAAGTGAGCCGTAATGCACATATAATTTATTTTTTGTAGTAAGGTCCATGTATCTGTAGTAAGATAAACTCTTTGTTTTGTTTCTTTGAAAAGTTTCTTGAGTTTATGTTTCTCTTCACCATAAAGCTCAAAACAATCCCTAGTCACTATGACGGGAAGGAACCCGAAATTGAGGACATAAAGCACTCACAAAGTTCTTAAAACCTTCTTTTTCAACATGGCTAAAAGGGTGCTCATCAAGAATTATCATTCTAGCTAAAGCTTTTCTGCAAAGTTCTTGATCAAATTTCCAAGAGACGGACATTCCCACATCCTTTTTACCACCTGGAATTGGTTGAAAGCCTATCAATCTTTGATTTGTTTCAGCATTATAGGGAAATTTGGCACACCTGCTCATATGACCTTTCAAACCCGACGTGCCATTTTTTATATTAAAATCGTCCTTCGTAAAATCACAGTATATACATTTTACAATTGTTACCCCATTAGGACCATCAACCATTTTTTCAAAGTGTTCCCACACAACAGATCTTTCTTTCATGCCTTTCCTTTTATTACTTAAAGTTGAATCAACTTCCCTTGTAGTTGTGGTATCATTTGAACCTCCATTTTCACCTATTTTACTTTGAATCTCTGCCATCTGTGAAGATAAAAAGTAAAACATGAAGGAATAATGTACCAACAAGTAAAACATGAAGCATATGACATATATATAAGAGAAAAGAAACGATAATCTACCACCAAAATAACATGAAAAATAATGTATTAAAACTCAATTTTACTACAATGTTGCAATCGCCTTTGTCTTCTTTCAGTAATTTTGATTGTAGCAAAAATCCTAACCCACTTGTGCACATCTTCTTTCAATATAACTTACCAAATATACAGAGAGCAAGAGATGAACAAACGGAGAAAGGAGCAGAAGATTGAGAGAGAGAGAGATGAAACAGAGAATATGAGCAAAATATAGATAGCTAGATAGAGAGAGGGGGGAGATCGAGAGCATACCTACTGTGAAGTGCGAACCGTGAGAGAAGGCAAAATCTAGAAGCCAGGCGCAACTTACTGCGAGAGAGCTGGAAAGATTTGTCTCTGATTTGTCTAAGTTGAAGGTTTGAAAATGGTGGATTTTAAATTTTTGGTTTCTAAACCTAAGAGGCTAAGACTAAAAGGGGGAAAACAGAACAAACGCTGGGTGNTTTATATTTATGCTATATATATATATATATATATATATATATATATATATATATATATATAATTTAGTATGTATTTCGGTACGGTATTCAATATTTTATTTTTAAATACCAAATACCATGCCTAATACCAAATATTTTTAAAATTTAAACCAAATACCATACCAAATACCAAAAATTTCGATTTCGGTATGGTAATTCGGTATTTGCCAAATTATGCACAGCCCTACCATCCTTCATCAGCTCAAGAACCAAACCCCTTCCTCCTCACACCTATCGCGCCCCCATTTTTCTCGCGAAATCGAGTTTCGACATTTGACAACTCCTTTCCTTTTGGGAAAGGGGGTATGGAAATTGAAGAGTCGCCACCTAACGGATTTAAGGTGCGTTAGGGAACCTAATGCAAGTAACTCATGAAACCAGTCTACATTACCAGAGATTGGGTAAGGGCTTGAAATTACCCTGAGAGAAAGGTGTTAGCCACCCCTCGAGGTCCACAACGGTAGGTCCCGGCCAAACTTACTTGGTGAATTAGTCATTTAACATATAAGCAGTCTAAGAAAACATATGTACATAAGATAAAGGAAATTTAATAGGTAAGCAGTCTAAGCACACATATGTATAAAGATACGGAAGTCCTAAGTTATTAGCCTATAGGATCACATCTGTACAATGCCCGGTAATCCTTCCTCAACTAGAGGGGTTACACATGGCATTAGCGCACATGTCATCATATCCCTTAACTACCTGACTACCCTCCCCTTAGCGATTGTATAAGCGGTTTTAATTAAATGAACTCTAAGCATGCATTACCCGTCCCTTCCTTGTGGTCCCGAAGGTATTTAGGACCTCTATTTTTAGGCAGTTCTAGACTCTCCTAAAGTGTTTAAAAAGGAAAATTTAAGCAACAACAAAGAACAAACAGGACTGTCAAGTAAGACAACAATTAAGGGCTCATGTTTACCTCCACAAATAAACAGGCAATTAGCACGTCTCAAACAACCAGATTTCAGATGTTTCAGAAAAGGTCCTAGAACATGATATCTAGGTGAGCAAGACAAATAGAGAATGTGCAGCATTATGTTAAGGCAAAGCGGTAAAGACCTAATCAGTTTGCCTACTGATTTTTGGAACTTGTTGAATCTGGGCAGTCACAAATAAACAAAGCATAGTTTTACAATTCTTGTAAGGCCTTAATTACCTATAGGCTTGCCTAGGCGTGGTTCAGGGATACCCTATAACATGCTGTCTAAAAATGTAAATAGAATTCTGGAAGTTCACTAAAGGAAAACAAACAGTTTGAGTTTTAATACGTCCTATAAACATGCTTGTCTAGGTGCTGATTATCACGAAACTGATTTCATACATATTTATCCTATAACATGGTATCTAGGCGTTGAAATTGCTTTTAAACATTCTTATAGACAGGACGATTATTGATTTAGGCGATGTAGACATGATTTAAAGCGAATACAAACACAGTCCTAAAGCAGGATTTCTAATGCACACCAAGGATGGACATTTTTTATTTAGCAGAATTACAACGGTAACTTAATAACAAGATTTCTAGGTGATGATGATTATGCAGAAGCAGAATTCCGTAACAAATGAGGTAATGAACCTATAACATGTTGCCTAGTATGCCAAGTGGACTTAAAAGCATGGTTTCTGATGAAAATAAACATAGTTTAAACCTAAAAGCATGACTTCTAATGTAAGTAAACATACTATAGACCTAAAGGCAGGATTTCTACCCGTTTTCCCCACAAAAATCATATAAGAATCCCTCTCTTTTTACTAATTTCCCCAATATTTGTTTACAAAGTTTATTATTACAGATCATAAATCAATGGATCACATAATAAATATAAGTTATGATATAGGGAGCCTAAGATAGGCCCAAAGTGAACCTGGAAATACCAGACCTTCAAAACTGTCCAGGATGCCAAAGTCTCATAGCCAATAGGGTGTCCTGGTGTGTCAAAGTTCCCTAAGGACCTCAAGGATCCCGGGCAATGCTCACACCAAGATCCTTTGAGTAGGGAAGTGATTATGTGCAGTGTGGAAAGACCAGCCCAATGTGCCAGAGTTCAGAGGAATCTAATGGATTCCTAGGCAATACACACACCGGAGGGGTAGAACTTAAGTAATCTAAGAGTAGAAGTGAAAGTGCTTGACATAGTTTGGAAGAACTTAGTAAAAATAGTATGGAGGTAAAAATTTCAGGAGTGAAAAGATTTTCAGGAATAGAAACAGTTCTTAAAAATGTTAAGAGTAAAAGAATTTTGGAAACAATTATGAGAAGAAGAAAGATTCAACAAGCAACCACACAGTCATAACACTTAGAGTGCCCAGATTCAAAACCATTTATTACTTGTTTCTAAGTGAAGGCAAACAAGTTTACAATCAGGGATCAGGGGATTGGGATCATAGAGGCTTAAGTCAGAAACACATGAACATGGTAAAAGGGGAAGCACATTGACCAACCAGTACATAGAACAAATAGGAACTGATTGGCGACCAGAACATAAAAACTATTGCTTTGAAGTATTAGCAAGGGGATCATGCTTGAAATTAAAGTGGTAATGGATAATAAACATAGAGACAGAATATGAGAATGGTCATGTTGAAGACAAGGGTCTACTACATAGAGCCAGTCATGCCAATTAAGATTAACCAAATACATTAGGTGTCTATGATACTGACATGAGCATACTAGTCAAGTGAAGTAAACAAGAACTCAAGTAAACATGCTGGCCAAGTATCACACAAGACAAATAAGATCTAGGCATGCTGACTAAATATTTGAGCAAGGGAGGGTAAGACTCCAGCATATTGAGCAAAGCAGTAAACATGAAGACAATTAAATACATAGCCAATTAAACTAGTGCGGAAATATGCATGAATTTAACAACTATGGAGCATATACAGTTGAATTTTAGAATTAAAATAAGAACATACCAGTTAAGGAAGCAAGATACAGAAAGTAAAGCAGGCAGATTTCCACAGCCTAGCCTTGGTTTTCAGCCGGCTAGACAAGCAGTTAGCACAAATAGCAGAAAAAGGGAGAAGAGAGATAATTTTGTGTGAGTGTTTGTTCTTGAACTAATGTTGCTTTTGAGAGGCAAAACAAGAGCGTATTTATAGAACTTAGGGAGTAGGACAAATAAGGTAAAGAAATCAAAAGTCAGTCAATTAAGAACAATCACAGAATTACGGAATTAAATCACATAAAAGGGGTTCAGAATAGACCCCTTAATTAGGGGGTAATCGATTAACGGTAACAACATGGGTTTAATTAAGGGAAGGAGTCCAAATCATACCAAATAAGGAATCAGTAAGACTTCGAAAATTATACGAGCAATTAATTAAGGCAGAATTGACCAATTAAAGTTATAAACAAGGAAACAAATACAATCTATGCACACGAATCTTAACAGTAATCAGAAAAACCTGCAAAAGAATACTGATTTCCGGGAAAGAATTACTCAAATTCCATAAATAGAAATTAAACTAAGT